>CM065389.1:2737500-2790000 GCA_033060915.1 Euryodendron excelsum | reverse complement strand
ATGGTATTGTTCCTTTTTTCTTTTCTTTGTGACAAACATTATTTGATTAGTCAGACTAAATTTTCCAACAAAATTTAGTTCAAATAATGACAATGACAAAGCCTAAATTTCCTGTCATAACTCTTATAGCAGCTAAATGTACCAGCAACAAAATTTTAGTTTATCATTTTTATATGGTTTTATGATTGTCTTCACTCCTTAATATATTTGACTTAAAATCTCAATGATATGCTCGTTAGATAAGTGATCTTACTTTTTAAGTTATAATTTTATTTCAAACCATACAAGCACTCTTATTTGAGACAGAGCAACCAGAAAAAAGGCAGCTACAATCACATCTAGCGGAGGAACAAGAACTCAACTCTTTCCTCTTACAAGTAAAACTGGAACACCTACAGTAGGAAGCTACTTCAGGTCTTATAAGTTTGATTATATGAAACAATGATTTTAGGCTATGTTAATTTGAAATTATAGACTTTGTATGTGCCTTGAGGTAATTCATGACAAAGTGATGGTAAAGCTAGCTTCGGTGGTTTATTAGAGATTAGACAATGTAGCCTTCTTTCTTAAAAGGTTAATCTTCAATTTAAAGTTAACCTTTATGATAGGATTACATGGTTCTCAAAAGATGACTTTAAATTCTAAATATATTTTCAGAAGATTTAGGGGTGAGATCATGTGATGATTTGGAATGTATAACATGTGCTTCAAAAATTTACTTATGCTCTTATGAGGGTTGTTATCATCCATAACTAGATTGGGGTGTTTGAAGTTTCATACATATTTTTAGATGATGATAATTATGTGATGATGATTTAGTGTTTGCTCCTACCTATTATACAGTTTCATCTAAAAAATTGTTTGAATCCAGTTTAATAGTTAGTTTCTTCTGTTCCTCAATTTAAGTTGAATAATTGGCCGAAAGATGATTTGACATTGAGCTTGTTCTGCAGTTTATTTGGGGTGTTTGAATTTATGCCCTTTTAGCTGCTGTCAGCTTTCTATTTAGTTCTCAAAGAATGTGATTGCTCCAAATATATCTTAGACATGTATTTATTTGTAGCATTATCCTAACCTCTTATTCTCTTAATTAATTGTTTATTAATTTTCTCTCCCCCAATATAGATTCAACGGAACGATCTGGCCATATGCATCTGGAGGTGTGAGTGTAACTTATCTTTAATTTTTCGAATATATATATGGTTCTCCAAATAGCTTCCTTCAATTTATCTTGTAAGTTTTATCCTAACTTTTGAAATGACTTTCTTGTGAGGTGATTCATGGGTTTGCCATTTGCCTCCCCTCCTCCTCCCCCACCCTTAAGGCTTTGGAGCTCCTATACACTACTAGAAAACAGGCTTTTTGCCTCAACTTATTAGTGACGGCACGCATAGCCATTGCAAAAGCCTATTTTTTGCGTCGGCAGTGCCCCGCCTCTTTTAAGTCGACGCAAATAATAGGTATTTGCAACGGGATATGGAGCCGTCGTAATTGATGGTCGTAAAAGCAAATTTTTTGCATCAACAGTGTCCCGTCTCTCATATGTTGACTGAAATAATACGTATTTGTGACGGGATATGACGCCGTGGCATTTGTTGGTCTCAAAAGGGTAGAGTGTTTGCGACGGCAAATCCCGTGGCTAATACTCGTGCAATTTACCTATTTTCTGAATATTAAAGGATACTATTAATCAAAACGGCGTCGTTTTGATTAACCCACGTGGCTCGTTTTTGTGGCCGCGAATACAATTTCATCTCCCCCCCAATTGCCCTAGTTTTGTTTCAGCCGGTTGTCTACTCTCATTCGATCGTGATTCTCTCTCTCGCGTGACCTCCCCCTTTCCATTGATTCGCTTGCAGCCACCATCGGTCCTCCAGTTTCCGGTGCGATCTACCACCACCAGCCCTCAGCCTTGAGTCTTCTCCCTCTCTCTCTCTCTGTGTTTTGGTCGGGAGCGATTGCCTTACCCCTTTTCCCCTGCATCTACCTCCCTCTTTTCCCTCCGATTACCCTAAATTTTTGTTCCACATTTCAGCCGTAATTGGTTCTGCGTCTTCATCGGCCTTGCTGCTGCTGCTGCTGCTATTATCACACAGTGAGTTGTCTCTCTCACTCACACCCACACACTCTCTCTCTCTGTTTGGTTGGCAGCAAAATCGATTCCCCTTTCCCCCCGATTGCCTTAATTTATTTGTTCACATTTCAGCCGCAAGTGGTTTCTCTGTGCCTTGCTGCTGTGCTGCTGCTATCACAGTGAGTTGTCTCCCTTTCTCTCTCATATCCCAAGTTCCCTAATATGGCTGATATGCTAGTGATACTTAGTACGTGTTTGTATAACTATGTACGTCTGTGTCACGATGAACGCATGTACATATATGTACGTCTTGGTCATGTTTTCTGTTCTATGCCTTCTTTGCATTCTTGACCATGTTTCCAATTAGGTTTTCGCACATTCATGTTTATTGAGCTTCGAGATGTTTACAAGTTCTTTTTATTATTTAATAATTTTCTTGACAACAACTGCTATAAATTGACATGAGCCTTCTTTTTCTTCATATTTTTCCTTTGTGGTGCTTCGGAAATAAACAAAATTAAGAAAAAAACAAAAAACTACATCCTCATGTAGGACTTTCCATCATATTGGTTATCACTTGCTTAAGGCCTGTTTAACTATTGTGACACACTTGTTTCCTTGAGATTTATTAAATCTATATTCCACAACGAGTCAGATCCCACTCATTTGGTATATAAACACACCAACCACTCATTTGATGCAGTGTTGTGGAAATCCATGTGTAAATTTGCATTAACCCTCTCAACATCTCCCTGAAAAACTTGTCCTGCTTCTTGAAGCAACGGATAGTCATAACACCAGAGATCATTTTCGAGAAGGTATAACTGGTGCTTTAGTAATTGAATGAAGGTGGGTTAACTTGCGAGATGTTACAAGGTAGTATCCCTTCACATAAATGGGGGGAAAAAAAAAAGAAAAAGAGAAAGAAAGCAGAATATGTTAGAGTTGATCTAGCATTATATGCACCAAGAGTGTCCATTTGTTTTATGTTTGTATAGTGAAGTGAAGTTACTAAATGTTCAAATCTTAGACTCTAGTAGGGTTTTGTATAGCTTTTCTGTAAGATTAGAATTTTTCTTAATTATGTAATAGCTCCTCCAATATATTATATTGAGAAGTAACTTTTTTTCTTCATGTTTTTTCTATTTTATCTTAGTAGAATAAGTAGTAATATTGCTGCAGTTTGATCCCTTATATTCTTTAATGAAACCATATGTAGCTACCATGTGGGGGCTGCAAGACCCCTAATCATGACAACTCTCTAAGGTTGAAAATTGAGACACCAGTTCCTTCAAATTTTTAAGAAGAAAGTACTAGAATAGAGGATCTAAATTCATACCCTATTAGCTATATCCACAATTTAAATTCAGAGCCATGACTATCTATTTTGGTTCTGAATTTTACAATCTCCATTAAGTATTCATTCATAGACTACATAGTTCACCATTCAGTTCACTTCACCATTTATGTAGACATGGTTTATGATTAGACAAATTTGATTCTTGAAAAACAATAATACATGTTTTACTACAAAACAATTGTTTCTGATACATTTCTACTGGTTACTTCTGGTCCTATGATTTGGTATGCTAGTATAGAGAATGACGTGGCTAATTCTGGTGCTATGATTTAAAGATATAAAGCCCTTCACAAGGGATCATATTTTCAAGTATGTCACTAGCACACCATTCTAAGAAGAAAAAAGTTGAATAAAAATTCTTGTGATTTAGCATTCTCCTTCCTATCATAGAAAAACAATACTAAAAACATCATCTTCAGATCATTATAATGGAGTTTTCTATATAATAGAGTAATGTTATACAAAATTCTAATTTTCAATCCTTTTCTCATAGAGTTTTTTTTATATAATTAAGAAATGAATTATGTGGAGTAATTTTCTATATAATTTTCCATATGATTAGAATTTTTCTATTAAAAATTGGTTCACTGATTGTGGGTCCTACTTAATAAGCCTGTATTTTGCATAGTTTAGGGCCCCTAAATTGATCCATCGACTGCTCCGGCCTATAGCCGAACTCTCTCTCTCTCTCTCTCTCTCTCTCTCCACACATAACAGACATCAACAATCAATGTCTCCAAAGTCCAAAAGTTGAAAAGGAGACACAATAACGTTTTCATCGACGACGAAACTTGAAGAAACATACCAAAACATAGTTCTTCATTCTCTTTTGTTTGTCATTAACCACACCAAAGACCCCCCAAACAACATCACTAAACCTTCTCACCCTATCCTTTGTTTGTCAATTCATGGTAGTTGAAGAGTTCATGTCAAACCTCAACCTTGTTTTCCTAGAAAACAAGGTTCGTCTATTCTTTAATCTTCTTGTAATTTATGTCTTGTTAATTTCAGCCATTCAGCATGGAATCGTCGGAGCCACCATTTCAAGAGTCTTATAAGGCTCTCTTCGAAAACTACATCCCAGAAACAAAGTACGATAATGATCTTGTCATCGTCGAGGAATGTGATCTGCCATTGATCGACCTTGGCTGGTTAAATCTTGGGGTCTTAGAGAGAGATAGCCAAGGCATCACAAGAATGGGGGTTCTTTCAAGTTGTGAACCATGGAATTTCTTGTGAGATTTTGGAGCAAATGAGAAGGGAGCAGGTGAAGGTGTTCAAGAGGCCGTTTTGTGAGAAGATTAATGGCGAGTATACGAACTTCGCTGCCGGTAGTTACCGTTGGGGGACGCCTTCAGCTACTTGCCTGAGGCAATTGTCTTGGTCAGAAGCATTTCATGTTCCTTTGGCTGATATATCTGGTTTGGGTGGTCTCACCAATCTCAGGTACTCTACAAAGTTTTATTTCATCTCTCTCTCTCTCTCTCTCTCTCTCTCTCTCTCTCTCTCTCTCTCTCTCTCTCTCTCTCTCTCCATGTCTTTTCTTAAGTAAGTGCAGTGCAAAATGTTATTGTTCTTTCATAATAGTGCTGAATGGGTAATAATAGCTTATGATTGACGCGATATTAAGGCTTAAATGTTCATTTGTTTAGCTAGTTAAGAGTCCTTTGTTTTATGTATGTGCTTGTTTTCATTCAAATGATGGGATGATTAACGCTTATTTCTAACTGAAAGTCTGTTTTGAGACAGCTAGATATGACAGAAATTTTAATATATATATAGAAGCAATTTCAGTGAAGTTACTAAATGTTCAAATATTAGACCAGCTGGAAAAATGAGAAAGAATGGATAAATGAATATCTGGTTTTTGATCACCAAAGAACTCTCACAAAGCATGTGAAGTAGAAGTTAACAGATTGGATTCTTTAAGACCTAATTCCAGACCATTGAAATGAATTAGCTAGTTTCATAACTTTTTTAAGAAAAATGCTAATAACAACCCATTGATGGAGTCACAAACTCTAAGATTTGAGAATAACCAAACTAAAATTATAAAAGCATTACATTCTTCATAGTTCTGCCTTCCATTTCACAACTTTGATTCTGCACTGATCGACTCAATATGTATGTAAAAGTATTGTCTATTGTGTATCGACTATTTTGGGAATAAGATGTTACTTGTTTAGAATTAACAAATCAGTTTCTTGAACAAGCCTATTGGTATTCATAAAATTTAAGAAGAATAAAAGATGATGCTATAAAATAAAGAACCCGAGAAAATATGGAAAAGGGTTATAACTGCTAAGAAACTTTGGACCAACAAAGGTTTAAACTATTAACATAAACGATATGCTCTCTAGTCTCTTCCTTGTCCATCCCTAACCATCCCCACATAAGGGGAAATTCATAAATAAAAAGAAACATTGAACAAGAGTAGTAAGTAGTCTATGCCCTCTATAGAGGCAATAACCTGTTTTCTATGCACTCTGTAAAAGCAATTTCTTTAGCTAACAATGCCAAGTAGTCTATCCTAATTTTTTATTTTGTAGGTTCCTGATGCATCTAGTGGCCATGTATTCCGAGAGTCCGTTGGTGAGGACACTGCACCGTCTCGCGCCAATTCTATACCATCATCACCTTCTCCACTTGCTGATCAGGTAGTAAGTAGTACTCATTGACATACATGTATATAATCACACACGTGGTTGAGATTAAGGGTGAGCCTGCTAAATACCCTTAGTGGTGTTAGGAGGTTGAGGGTGACCCTACTGAAAACTAACATTTCATTTACAACATTATTTCTTAATATAATCGGCGTTTGCTGGTAATTTCAATTTTTCTTTGTAGAATAACTTGTTCCATTGTCCAGACCGATATAGAAATGTTTTCATCAATTCATGTAAGAAGATATGGAAGGACAACAAGAACAAGATAAAGAAGAAGTGGCTTAAGCCTATAAGGCACGAGCCTGACATCTATTCTAGAGTGCCTCACCACATCCCACCAAATCAATGGAGAGATCTTGTGGACTACTGGCTTAGCCCAGAGGCAGAGGTATAAATAAGTGTTTTATTAATTTTTCTGCATTGGAATGCCTATTTATTAATATGTGGTAGTAGGTGGAATTAATTGACGTTGTAGGCAATATCAGGACATTGTACCGTCTCGCTTGATTCCTCACCGTCATCACCTTCTCCACAACCTGCTGGCGATGAGGTATTAAGTACAACTCATTGACATACATATACACAATCACATACATGGTTGAGGTTAGGGGTGAGCCTACTAAAAACCCTTAGTGGTGTTAGGAGGTTGAGGGTGAGCCTACTGAAAACCCGGATATGTGTTGAGGTTATGGTTGAGGTTAGGGGTGAGCCTACTGAAAACTCTTAATGTCATCATTTGACTGCACCATTTGACTGAACCAATCTTCTACGGCAACATTGATCTTCCTCGTTAGCAGCTGGTAATGTGGTGTTAGACATCCCATTAACGGTTTAATTGACAAATTAGAGACCATAAAGTTCAATAAATGGGAAATAATATCTCGGTTTTGTAAGTATTGATATATCTTGAAAACCTCTATTTGATTAAAATACTGATATAAAGAATCTATTGTTCTTGCACATTCTAATAGGAGTATTCCTTTTGCTACTTCCATAGGTGCTACTTGATTTTCAGGATCCTAAATTAGGTCACAGGTCTAAAGAACATTCAAAGAGTACATCCAATCATTGATACATATGCCAATTATATATTGCTTAAACATTATTGCTAAAACGTCCACAGTAGCTAACAGATCTAAACTCTGAGCTGAAAGCTAGATTAGATCACTCATGAATTGCTGCATTTTGGCTTCATCAATATGAGATTGCCATATGCCCCCAAACAAAAGGCATAATTCATTCTGCTGTTGTTCCAAACCCCTGCCAAAATTCCTTTTCTTTAGCCATCTTTGAGAAAAATGAGAAGTTCTAGAAACTGTCTGGCTGTATTTAAGAGTAGCAAGAGCATGAAAATAGTAGAAAGCTAGTTAAGCTGCCAAATAGTGGAAGAAGTAAAGCTGTCATGGATATCAGTGTCTATTTTTCTTTTTCTGGTTACTACTATGTTATGGTCCTGTTGATAGTCAAGTGTTTATATATGAAAATTTTAGGTTGCTTGAATTTGCTTATTTTAATTTCCTTACAGCCGTAAGATAAGAGGATGTACGGCCAACTTTTCATTTTCAGTACGTAAATTTAGGTTGATAAAATAGTGATTAAGACTCGCAATACTCATTAATTCTCAAATGCCATTAGAAGAGCACTAAAGAGATAACATGACCTGAAAAAAGATCAATTTTCCCAAATTGTCATTAATTATTTTCTGCCTTGAGGCTTCATGACAAATTAAGAATGAATTCAATATGCAGCCTTGCACAAACTCTTTAGCTAGCTTCTTAAATTCATAATGATTCAAAATTTACCCATTTTCAATACTAGTAGATTGTCTTGTTT
Organism: Euryodendron excelsum; assembly: GCA_033060915.1. Classification (NCBI taxonomy): domain Eukaryota; kingdom Viridiplantae; phylum Streptophyta; class Magnoliopsida; order Ericales; family Pentaphylacaceae; genus Euryodendron; species Euryodendron excelsum. The sequence continues at coordinate 2,782,067 of CM065389.1, read as the reverse complement.
ATCTTTTAAACTAAAACTTTTTTTCCCACTCGAATGGTGTGAACTTTTAATGAAATTATAGTTATATATTTGTGCTTGTAGGACACTATAAAAGTATACTTGCTTTGTGTTGGTGTTCCGAAAGTAGAGCTTGTAGAGGGAGTTTTTGTTAGTATGGACCCTTTGTCAAAAGTGGATGCTGAACCATTAGGTCCTGATTTTTCAAAAGTATTTGTCGAACTGGCGAAAAAGCCTAAAGTTCTTTCGGAAAAATCTCACCATGGCATTAAAACTGTTGGAGAATCAATCGGTCGATGTGTTGCTTGGCGGTCTTGTGATGTATATTATCTTTCATTTTATTAGTTAATATAATTGAATGCATATATATTCTTTGATTTATTATCTCGTATATCATTAATATTTGAGTTTTTTCAGGTCATACCAAGAGAGTGACGATGGACAGGCCAACCATGGGTGATGGGCAGCATGCTTAATATATTAAAGTGATTTTGTGCTAGGTCACGTTATGATGGGTGTATCTACCGTAATGTGTGAAGTGATTTTATCTAGTTGACATTATGATGGGTATCTACTTTGAGTTTTAGGAAATTGTAGTTCACAAATCTTTGTGTATGAGGATTTTATTTACTTTGATTGTGTTTGGAGATCTATAGGTATCTACTATAATTGTGTATGGAGATTTAATGTTTGATCTTAATATAATTCGAAATTATTTATATTTTAGACGTGGATGAATATGAATGGATATTGTTTTTGTTATTGGAAAAAATTTACTGGTAAATTATTGAAAAAATGGGTTATTTGCAAAGCTTTAATGACAAAATAGTTGGCTATTAGCGACAGTTGATGGGAAGGGTTGCAAATAGATTTTTTTAACAACTACAGTTATTACAGCAGGAACGGATTAAAAAGGTTATCTTTAGCGACGGCTGTTACCGTTGCTAAAGTGTATCGACGAATTAGTTCTTTTAAGTGACGGTTTAAGCCGTCACTTTTCACAACCAATAGCGACAGCAATAACGTCGCTAAAACTTTGCTCCTCTTATATTTTTGCGACGGCCATAACTGTACCCAAAGAAAATACATTGCCGTCGCTATTATTGATTCTGCCGTCGCTAATTCTTTTTGCCACTCTACTTTTAACTATGCCTCACTTGTCGTCGCCATGCTGTTGTCAATAGTCTTTTGCGACGGCTTATCAACCATTAGCGACGGCATAACCCCGTCGCAAAAGACTTGTTTAAATTTATGCCTTTTTGCTGCTGTTAGCTTTCTATTTAGTTCTCAGAAAATGTGATTGCTCCAAATATATCTTAGACATATATTTATTTGTAGCATTATCCTAACCTCTTATTCTCTTTATTAATTGTTTATTAATTTTCTTGCCTCCAACATAGACTCAACGGAACGATCTGGCCATATGTATCTGGAGGTGTGAGTGTAACTTATCTTTAATTTTCCAAATATTTATATATGGTTCTCCAAATAGCTTCCTTCAATTTGTCTTGTAAGTTTTATCCTAACTTTTGAAATGACTTTCTTGTGAGGTAATTCATGGGTTTGCCATTTGCCTCCCCTCCTCCTCCCCCACCCTTAAGGCTTTGGAGCTCCTATATATGTACCAACAAAAAGGCAATTAAGGTAAGGTTATTTTAGGTTATCAATTATGGCTGTAAATATTGATATATCTTGAACCGACAATTGATCTTTAACAAAGCACAGGTTTACAAAGTTTCAAGTTGTGTGGATTCGGAAGAAATGATGATTGTTAAGATTATGTTGAAGAGGTCCATCTTTCTTGGCTAGAAGTTCCAACAAATTTCTCTAATTCTATTTGTAGTAGATTTCTTTTAAGAAAATAGTTGTTGGTGTTTTGGGTTGTAATTGTAAAATTCCCTTGGGTCTTTGACAGTCTGTTCTCAAATCAATTTTATTTTTATTGTGAATGAACTTGGCATTTGTCCTACCTTGCACGGGCCTGCAGCTAATATATATATGTATGAATGATTAGTTTTCAATTCTAAAGTTCTTGAAATTATTGTGCTTTATATAATAATCTATTATAATATATAAAGGAAGAATCTTAATGGGTGTCTTTGAAGCTGTCTTATTACGGTTATTCTTATAACTGCTACAATTATTTATAAAATTTAAACTGATACAGTTCTACTATGATAATAATAAAACCCCAATTGGTTTCTTTAAATTCTCCGGTGATTGAATTGATCACGACGACCACCATCTCCGGTGATTTAATTTACCACTCTAGTAATAATGAAAGATTACACACGCATTGCGTGTGCCCACCCTAGTATATGTTATGTTGCTACCTCATCCTCATCATTTTTTTGTAATGCACCAAGCTCCCATGTAAACTCTTCCATCATATTGCATCATGTTCAAAGATATTTACACTATTTTTATGCTCAAACAGAAAACATTGCAGAACAAATTGATGGGCCGATGGGAAATTTTGTAATGATCCAATTGCAACACCAAGCACTTAGTGTTCTTCGCCGAACTTTGAATTTTTCTAATTGCATCCTCATCATTTTGGTTCTTCATGCATTATAGTTATGACAACATACCTTATTTATTGTCTTCTTTCTTTTTGTTCGCTTTAATTTTAATACTTTAAAACATTTTCAAGATATTAATCGAGTAAGGCATGCTTGATGAAGGTGGAGGTGAAGCTCAAAGGTCCCAAAATCTGGGGAATTCAGCTTATGTATTAGCTCTATATTCCCAAAGTTGGATAATCTCATCCAGTGTTTGAAGGTACCAATCCATTGCAATGATTTTAATCCTTCGGTTTCTGAAAAATTCTCTCAAATTTTTTTACCACTTCAATATTTTTTCAATCAAGAATTGTAATTTTATTGGTTGTTATTAATTTTTTTAGTATGTATCTGGTTAAGATCCTAGAAATCGTCATATTCGTGCCTATTACCAAAGGGATTTGGGGGCTCATCTGCAGTACTATACAGAAATCGTCAACATACAAAAACAGAAGCTTTTCATCCTTGTGCCCACTTGTTGATATACAGGCATAAAGACATGCATTTTTGCAACCATTTCAGTTCAGAGATGGTGACTAACCACAGAAACAACCTATTAAACGTAGCTCAGAAAGAAACAAAACAAAAAAGAAAATCAGCAACAAAGCCTGAAATATACCAAAAGTTCATGCAGATAAAAGGAGAACAATCACAAGTTTTATATATCTATATATGCTTATACTGGATGAGTTGATCACAGGATGATGCCCTGATAGATGATTCAGAAGTGTACGTGTATTTCAGATTTCTATGCTACACGTAATAAAATATGATTGACATTTTTGGGACACCTCTTATAATGGTAACTTTGTTTTCTTTGAATAAATAATGCACGAGCAATCTCTTCGAAGTTTCTTCACAGCTTTTTTTCTAAGGGCCAACTACAAGTGGTTAGTCACCTCATCAATTTCCCAACTACAAGCAGAAATGTGCCAGCTAAATAGGATAACACAATAGTCTTTTCTGTCCTTTTAGCATAGACATATATTAGCTAAAGATAATTTAGTGCTATGTTATTTACAACTCCAATGACCAATGGAGTTGAAATATTAGACTGGGAATTAATGTCTGTTTCACTTAAAAAAAAAATTGTATATGTATATATATATATATAATTTATTCAAAATGATGCAGCTATTGTATATCTAAAATCAGAAGGTGTATTAATTTAAAATAAAAGTCTCAACCACATCGTTCTGGTAAAAATTCTACATAGTTTTTTGGTTTGACCATTTTCCTGTGTTTGGCTGAAGTTCTGACAATATTTTGTGAAAAAATAAATATTTTCTGGCTCACATATATTTTTTGAAAAAGGTCTTACTAATACTATTTAAGAAATAGGATTAAAAAAACTTAACACTCCAAAAGAAAAAGAGAGGCAAATTTGTGAAACTGATATATTTTAAGTCTGGATTGTTGAATCAATTAAAAAAAAAAAAATACTTGGACCCATTAACTTAAGGACTGCGACACATTTATCGTGGAAATGAACGTTTGTGTCTTCATCTTTTATATGCGTCTCCATAACAGAAAGTGATATGATTAATTGTTTAGGGCTTAATAGAGTCCAATTTGCCATTCTTTAAAAATTGCATCATCAATTGTTTTTCTTTTAAAGCACAAGGCTTCCATGCATCGTAGACGTTTCCATCATATTGCATCACAAGTTGCCGAACATATTTATTCGTTCAACTTTCTATTAAAAATGAAATCTTTTATCATGCTCAATTTTCATTTTAATCCTATATGCAATCTATAAAAAGGCTATACCGGCATTATTTTTTTGGACCCCTTTGGGCTGGGCTCAATGATTTTAATGTTGAGCCTATGGGCTTGATTATCAAAAAATAATAATAAAAATATATTTTTTTGTTGTTTTCAGTTCTGGAGGAAACAGAGCTAAACTTGGGAGATGTCGACGTTCAATTAATGGGCCTTATTATTCCTTGAAGCCCTGTTTTTCAACGAAGCAGAAGACAGTGTTGTCGAGCCCATTGGGCCATGGACAGTTGAATTGTTTCCCGCGGCAATAGAAGTGGAGCTGGAGGGTACACTCATTGTCACTTTTATCACCGCCTTTAGATAAGTAAGGTTTTGCACAGCGTCTTCATCTACTATGGCTTTCTTTCCAACCAAATTTTCGTACTTCTTCTCACACTTTCTTGAACGTTGTTGGGTTTTTTATCAAGGCTGTCATTGCCCAAATTATGACGGCTGCACTTGTGACTGTTCCGGCAATGAATATATCCTACATAGGAAAAGGAAATTAAAAAACATTAAAAAATATTGATTTTGTTAATTTAGAAAGTTAGAGTTCTTGGAATTAGAACGATGATTACCAAGAGAAGGGCTTTAATGTGATCCATAGTAAGATCAATTGAAGTTGAGTGATCCTTTCTCAGTTGAAGCAAGATGCCAATGACGTCCTCTTGAATGGATTGTGGCCTCTTTAGATTGAGGTGCTCATTCGATGATCTCTTTGATATAAGCCAAATCTTTGAAATTATTCTCGAGCCCAGCTCGCCTTCCGGTGAATCTATCAACCCAACCCATCAAAGGGAAATAGTTTGAAAAGTAGAATACTCCCTTCCCAACATGGCCTGAGTTTCAATAATAAGATTGTGGAATCTATTTCTCTTGCTTCCTCATCATACTTTTTACCGAAAGCAATTCTGAAGTTTACGCTGTTTGTGAGAGACAATACTAACTCACTCAAATTGGTGAGTTTAGATGAAGCAACTGTTAAGGGTTTTCCACATCAGTTGTGAAAGGGGCTGGTGGTCAATTTGTAAGTGTGAGAGAAAGTCTTATTCCTTAAGCTAGCTTTTGGCGTTGAGATAGGCCAAAGAACACCCATCATTGGTATTAGAGTTCAAATTCACCAATAATTTTGGCCCAACAGTTCACGGGAGATAAGGGTTGTCTTTGCCTTCAACTTAAGGCCCGATGTGTGAGAGGGAGATTGTTGGAGTTTTTCATATCTTTTTTGGGGCTGAGATAGGCCGAAGATCACCCATCATTGTTATTAGAGTCTAATTTCACCAATAATCTCGGTCTAATAATTCAAGGGAGATATGGGTTGTCTGTGTCTCTGACCCAACGGTCTTGCACCAAGCACCACACTTTGAGACATTAGGGTTATCACACCTGCACATACTTTTATTAGTTAGACTCCTTTGCCACGTGTGAACTGTGGAGTTAAGCTTTCAGTCAAATGTGGCAATATCTTTGCATAGCTGGGCTACTTGGATTGGCCTGTAAACATTTGGTTATGTTGGATCTTGGGTGTAGGTTTCTCTTCATCCTGTTGGGAAGTTTTTTTTCAATTTTTTTTTATGAAATTTTGTTTTGATTCAAGAGCTGCTAGACTTGTATCGTGTTCAAAATCAGGTCCGTTGGAACATTTTCATTGTGTGCAATATTTATTCTTTTTGTGCTTGTTTGTTTACTGCTGTTTTTTGTAGTTTTTGTCAATGATGCTTGTACAAGGCCAGCTAATTCTCCCACTATGTTGTTTGGCAGCTTGACATCTATGATGGCAAAGCTTCTGGGGAAGGTGTGGTGATGTAGAGTCATAATGTTTTAAGTTGTTTATGCTAATTGGTAATGAGGTTAAAACTCTAATCAGTGTTGAAAATGTATTGAGATGTTGTGCCGTAATTATACATTGACATCTGATCTAGTGGGTTATAAGGGAGGGCCAAGTTTCTGGCTTTGCTCAACCTGGAGAAGAAAATCGCACCGACCGCTCAAGGAAAAGGAAACTCCGCCAAGAGGGGAAGACCTAAGGAGTTATCAGCTACAATTTTCCTTGTTGGAATCGGAAATTTTATTACGGTGATGTTATACAAATAAAAAATTTATACAAAATTTTTATACGAAATAATGTGTTTTAATAAGAGCCTTTCACTTAAAAACAAACACCCACCATAATAATTTTTAATTATAAATCTGTCAATGTCACATCATTTTGTATGTAAATTTTGTATAATTTGTTTGTAAGAACAACATTTTCCTTTTGTTCTCTATTTTTTTTTTGTTAAGGGAAAGTACAATATAAGAAGCAAAAACAAAAGGCTGAAAACTAAAACTAAGAGGCCTCGGCCCCTAAGATTCTCTTCAAGGCCGCTGGTACGGAGGTCATAGCACTTAATCTCCGAGCATGCCCCTTATGGACTTAGAAGCTAACCAGTGGGCTTTAACGGCTGCACCATGAAAAAGACCATTGTTGAAGATGGGCATAATCCTGAATATCATTTTCCATATCATTGACAAAAGCTTGCACTTCCCAAGTGGGGTCGACTTCAAATGTAGATAGGAATGATATAATGTTCTGGGAATCGCTCTCGAAGATAGCCCTTTCGATTCCAAGAGCTTTAGCCATTGAAACAACAACCCTAATCGCCTACGCCTCAGCCACTAATGCAGAAGAGACCCTCATTCGCCCATGGTTAAGATTCAAGGTAGGTCCTTTACTGTCTCGCAGTAACACGGCAAACGCTGTTGGTTCATGTTGGTTATGGAACGCTCCTTCACAATTAAACTTAAAGCACCCCACAGGCTGGGGAGTCCATTGGGATGAAGCTGGTGAGAAGTTGCTGAGAGAATGCAGTTGTTGGTCTTTAAAAATGGCCTGGATGAAATCTGCAGTTGCCGTCTGAACTTTGTGAATCGTGGCTTCAGGGTTCAAGGGCGTCCCATTAAATACGAACTCATTTCTAGATTTCCAAATTGCCCAACAGATGTTGGCAACACAGGCCTGAGCTTGAGAATCAAAATTTATAAGGCCTTGACACAGGAATTGCTCCTCGAACCATTTTGTAGCAGAATGTAGAGAAGTGAGATCAACCTAATATGACATATTACTTCCGAACCACACATTTCTGGTCCATTCACACCAAAAAGCACATGTTCAATTGACTCGACCTCTTTGTGGCAAATGGAGCATACAGGATCCCGATTAAACATCCTTTTATGGAGATTTTTCTTAGTGGCTAAGTTATTCCTTGTGACTTGCCAAGACAGCAGGAATAGAATGGGAGGGCCCTGGAATTGGCTTCTTTTCTTGCAGCTTGTCTTCATGGGCTATTTGGTAGCCAGACCTGACAGAGTATGTTCCCAAGGAAGAAAAATTCCACACACGATTATCCATCTTATCTGACCAAGATATAGGGATGGCTGAGATTGCCTGCACTTCCTGGTTTGAGAACAGATAATTTAGGAGATCCATTTTCTATTTGTTGTCAGTAGGGTTGATGAGGTCTTGGACCTTTTTCAGGGAACAATCTCTGGGCTTTGTAGTGGAAATCTTGAAGTTTTTGAATGTTGGCATCCAATTGTCTTCCCGAATACTAATATTAGTGCCTGATCCCATATTCCATCGAGTTCCCTTTTTAAGCAAATCTCTGCCTTGAAGCAAACTTGACTATATCCAAGAAGCACTGCCTCCTTTAGAGGCCTGCATAGGAGACACATAAGGGAAATACACGCCCTTAAGGACTTTAACCCACTGTTGATCTGATTGCTGTAACAGTCTCTAGAATTACTTTGCTGGTAGAGCTATGTTGAAGCTTTCCATGTCTCGAAACCCATTCCTCTCAAACCTTTAGGTTTTGACAAGGTCTCCTAGTTACTCCAGTGGATCTTGCCTCCATCACTACAACAAATCAGGCTTTTGCTATGAAATTTTTTGTCACAATAGAATTATTGTGACAAAAAAAATTCGTCACTAGCTTGTCACAATAAGCTTGTCATAATAAGTCTATTGTGACAAAACCAATAATTTGTCGCTATAAGCATAAATATGTAGTGACAAAATAGTTTTGTCACAATAACAACACAAGCAGTGACAAAATATTTCATCACAATAAATGAAATATTTCGTCGCCATATCTATAATTTTGTCACAAGAAGTACGTTCTATAGGAACATATGGTGATAAAAAATAGTGTCACACATGTCTCTGACAAAAAATTGGTCACAATTGGCATAATTTTTTATGACAAATTTTTGTCACAATAAAGTCTATTTATGGCGACAAATACTTTTGTCACAATAAGTATGTAATATGGTGATAAAAAGGTTTACGCTATTGTGACAACATGTTTGTCGCAATATGTCTATTTATATTGACAAACAATTTTTTCACATTAGAGTGAGTAAGCCTATAGACCTATTTATGTTGATGAATTAATTTGTCACATTATGCATGCCACTTTTAGTGATAAATCTATTTTCTTGCAACAGACTTGCAATTGTCTCAAAATAATAATTTTACTATATTTCAAATGTCTCCAGAGCTCAGATAAAACAGTTCAATAATTTCATTTCATTTGGCAGAGAAGAAATTTATTGCCCATTTACACCAAGTAATAACTCCATAGCACCTCCATAAAATCTTCAAGGAGTTGCAACATAAGAAAATGCCAAGTAAAACTACAAGAAAGTCATAATGGAAGAGAAAAGAAACTAAAAAGAAAAGAAGAAAAAGAAACTAGGATAATAGGTATAGCATCTAAGGGTTAACGTCTATGGTTGACTTGAATGGGGCTGAGCATCATTGTCAGTGTCCTCATCTTTCTCAGCGTCATCTCCACTATCAGCATCCTCCCCTTCATCTTCCTCATCAGACATGTTATTTATAACTTCTGTAATTATAGCTTACTCCTCTGCTTTTCTGTACATTAGATCCACACCAAAGTGGGGGCTTATTGTAACCATTTCCAACAATGACTAGTTAGGACAATAAAACTGAATAAACTATAATTTGTAATGTAATAAGAAGTGAACCTTAAAAAGTTGCCCAAGAATATTGGATAAAGTTGCTTGCATTATGAGAAGTGTAGGAACGTTGTGAATGACAAAACCAAGGTAGACTTGAATCTTTTGAACTTTGCAGGGCCAGAAAGCAAGCACTACTGATAATATTGAAGTCCACTTCCTTTAGAATATCCACAAATATAACATGCATCTCTTCTTTGCTGGGTTCTGGCTTACCCTTCTTACTAGCTTTTCCTTTCCTATTCCAACAAAGATTCATGACGGTAAAAAAATGTGCAAATTTGTGGCATACTTCTAAACAAGGGAAAAGATAAAACCTTCTCTAAACAAAATTATGTAGCAAGGGGATTTCTAAAAATTGCACCAAGAGAGCTTAAAAATGACCGGCTGATAAATTATGTGCCCTAGAGTCTAGAGACAACTAAAGTTCAAATGTGGAGCTTGTCTTGAGCGTGAAATATTTTACAAGAATTATGCATCAGCCTTTTGGTAAATAAGACAGAACAAATTCAACATCTAGATATCCCCCCATGTCACATGCAAAAAAATCACACTAATGACAGTAGAGACTAGCAACTAACTAATTATCAATTTCTGGAATAACCGAGCATCAAATAAAATTTTTATATGATCTGCAAAGGCTACATGTTCAATAATATGGATGCATGAAAAGCTTACGCATAAAAAAAAAACTTAATGACAAAAACATTTAAATGCAGACTTCAGTGTCAAAATTCAGGCATTAGTATAAATCATCAAAGAATAAAAAGAAAGTCAAGCACCTTGATCCTTTGTTGATACTTCTGAAGAAGACTTGCTTGAGTTGCATAGACCTTGGTTTTAGAATCTGATCCAGAAGCTCCATCAGTATCACTAGCACATTTGTTTTAAGTTGTACGGGAAGATTTCTTAGTAGGTTTTGAAGGCACTTTGATGGATTTTGTAAGGGTACGTTCTTGGCAGATTTAGATTTCTCACTAGTTTTAGCCCTAGAATCCTTCACATTCCTTTTTGAAGATTTTTTTAACAATTGGCATATGCTCCTTTGGCTCATCTCTAACACTTATAGAGAGAGTTGATAGAATCACAATAAGAGAGAATACCAATAAATGAGAACACTACCAAGAAACCTGGCAATATTCAACCAAGTCAAAAAGAACTGCAAAGTAATTGTTCAATAAGGCTAGATTGCTTGATTAACATTTGGGCATTAAGATAACTGGAAGTCAAGGTAACAAGATAGCTCTAACAAATTGAGGCAACAATTTATTGAAGACATGATAGTAGTCAAAGAGCTACAAAGCCACATATTGAAGAAACAATTCATCGAGGCAACACGAAAATTGCATCAAATTTAGACAGCCCTTAAGGAAAGGGCCTAGCATAATGGCAGTTTAAGGTCCACACTACATAAATGAATATCAAGGAAACAAGGTGTTATAGCTTAAAATTTTTTCTATATATTGAAACCATCCTCGTCTACAAAATATTTTAGAACTTCTTACCAAGATGCTAAGTTATTGTTCAATTTTAATTGCTTTTTCAAAGTATAAAAGAAGAGTATAGATTGATGAATAAACAAATGTTAGAACAAAACAAAATTGGTTGAAAATGTAGAAAGGCCAACAACCATAGTAAAAATTTGCTAAAATTCTAGGCCAAAGCTGCTTATCAATAAGTAAGAACAAGAACATATGTCCCAAGTCCAAACAATTTTTTAAGGCCAAGAAATAAGTTGTCCTGGCAAGTCCCTATAAGGTTACTGCTCATGCTAATAGCCTAGGCATGCTTGTCAACCAGCAACTATTAGAAGGGGCGAAATGTCCTCCTGTATAATAGTTGATTAGAAGCCATTGCTCAAAATAAGCACATATGATGGCGAAGGTTTGAAATGATATTAAGTTAAACCTACATTTAATCCCACAAATAAATGGGGATGAACTCCTTTAAATATCAAAACCATAACACAATAAACTGGGCTTAATCCCAATCCTGTGTAAAACACAACAAAATGATCCCATCCCATAGGACATTTTGAAAATCCACTCAATCACTTCTAATATAGGACAAGAATCAAGCACACAAATAACATATCATGAAGAAGGACGAGAAACAATAGGAAACGTAAGATATATAATCTTACTCCTAAGTTATTCAATAGAAAACAAGGGGGAGTGAAAAAGCAATAGCAATAGGGGTTTTTCAATGTTATGACAAATTAAAGAAAGAAACAAAAACTGAATTGGCTCAAATTGAATAGTGTCCAGAACAATAATGAATGAGGAACAGTGACAAGTGTTACCTCCGCTGGGAAGTAGAAATGAGAACTAGCATCAATTTTGAGAGGTAGAATATTGCCTTTTCGTTGGCGGCATGTGATTCACTCACTCGTTTGTAGGACAAAGAGAGTGAAAGAGAGGCAAAATATGGCCTTTTCATTGGCGGCAGGTTATTCGCTCGCTCGTTCATAGGAGAGAGAGAGAGAGAGAGAGGAGAACAGGCAAATTTGGGGCAGAAAAGCTAGGGCTTGATGGGGAAGAGGGAAATTTTTGAGACCCTTCAGAGTGTGAGTTAATCTTTATCATGTGGGAGGGAAGGAAATTTGTGAAAAGTTGAATTTTGCCACCAAGATGATTTGGCAATGGTCAATGATTAAATTATTAAGGACTCACATTAGTAACATTACTTTCATAATTATTTTAGATTTTAGCTATAATCTTACCTACTCGAGTATGTAGAAAGTGATTTTTACAAAAGAAAAAGCATGTAAAAATTGGATAATAAGAATTTTTATTGGTAAAAAGTATATTAAAATTAAGAAATAGAATTTGAATATTTGAATTCGGTATATGTCCTTATTGCAAAAGGTTAAAAGCTTAGAAGATTATACATTGGCTTAATAGTACCCATAATTATTGTGGCAATTAATTTTTTTTTATTTCAGTATTTTTAGTTAAACTAAAACCAACTAATAAGTTTAAGAATGACAACAGGTCGGGCACGTGATGGTTTTGCTTAAACTCTACTCCGACCCTAATATAAAAAATCTCCCCCACATCTAGTCTCATACTTGTTACAAGTTGAACCCTCCAATCCTATCCTCGTTTATGTTCAAACTGGGTTGGGTGGGGTTAACCCTCATTTTTTTTTTAATTTAGCACATAGATAATATTTTCCTAATCTCACATATTTTTTAAAATTATAATCAGTTTACATAATATGAGGTTGACAATACTTTGTTATATAAACTATATATCTATACTATGTGGCATTTATGTATTATTACAATATAATAAGGGTAATGTAGTCATTTTGATACATAATTCGGTCGGGTCAAGTTTTATTCTTTCTCTCATACTCCATCCTATACCTCCTTCGAGTTTGTTTTTTCCCCTATTACCAGCCTCTAACACTTTTATTAAACTTTTAAACTCTTCCTATTATGGCTGTGGCAGGTTGGGGACTCGTTTTTTCGGGTCAAATTGACATCCCTATATAAGTTGTTTAAGTGGTTGGGAACATTATTGCTTTGCCCATTAATTTGGGGTTTGAGCTCGTGTGCCCCCATCCCTTAAATGAGTAATAGATGTTCTTCTTATAAAAATAAAAAATAAAAATAAAAATAAAAATAAAAACTATCAATTTGTCATTATGCATTTGCGGTGGCTATGATTGTGCATAGACAAGATTATAATAAAAATTTTGGTGGCTTGAATTTGAACCAAGGTCAAAAATCTTATCCCAAGTTAGATTAAAAATTAATATGGGACCTAAACCCATCCACTTTAGCCATAAAGTATATTTTAAATTAAAAATAAGAATAATTAATAAAAACAATCAATTAGAAGCCTGATTAGTGTTAATGCGTCTTACCACTGATAGGTCTCGAGTTCAAACCATGTCACACTACCTTAGATAAATTATTCATTTCCTAGCCTAGAAATAAAAATAATATATACATGGATATACAATATAAACATATAATTGAACTGCATAAATTATAGACATATTGAAGGGCCTAAAAAATTACCCAAACCCGGCCTGCAGGTATAGAAGTGTGCCCAAGCCTAAAATTTAAGGGGCTAGACTAAGTGGACCTAACAACTGTTAAGCTAATAATCACTCTTACATTGTGTATGTGCTATGTACCAAAAAACCAAAAGAAATAATTAATTCTTATTGCTATGTAGAGCCTTTATTATAAGCCATAATCATGATGATATACATCGTTCTTAAAAAAATTATTTGTAGTGATGGATGATTTCATGATTTGGTGATGATTTTATTTTATCAAAAAGGTTAACTTTAGCTTGAGTAGAGAACTATTGTGATGCAAATATCTTTTGTTATAATTATTGCCTTATATAAGACCTATTGCTACAAAACACATTTTCATCACAATATGTTATTGTGACAACCATCGTTTTGTAACAATAAATGAACTTCTAGGGGTGTATTGATTGTGACAAAGTTCGTACGTAATGTTAATTCCACCGATATGAAAAGGTTCTTGTGACAAAAAGATTTCTCACAAAAAAGGGGAATCTATTGTGACGAAATGTTTTGTCACTATATGTAAGAACTAAATCTTTATTTTGATGAATTTCTTATGACGAAATTCTTTCATCACAATTATTTATTCCCGTCAACGTTGTTCTTCCCGCCATAGCATTTGTGACAAACTATCATGTCAAAAAATTTTTTTGTCACAAATTTGGACTTCTTGTGACAAACTATTGTGACGAAAAGTTATCTTGTAGCAAGTTTGCCTCTTGGAATGATTTATTGTGACAAAATTGATTTTTGTCACAGTATGTGAACTTTCTATGACGAATTTCATTTCATCATAATAAATTTCGTAGCAATAGATGATATTTGTTGTAGTGCATCATCATTGCCATTCCACCAAAATCGACTGATTAAGGCATTCATACGATCGCACAGAGAGATAGGAATCTTAAAGCACATCATGGGATGTGTAGGAATAGCTTGGGTCTTAACGAAGGTTTCTCTTCCTGCCGGAGAGACCAAGGATGGATGATAAATCTGGAAGGAAGAGCTGGGGTAGAAAACCTAGGGGTTGAAAGGAGTTAAAGAATTTGGTTAGGACCTGCCACCATCGATTAGGGGCTTAGAGTATAGGGGCTGGTGTGAAGGGAGGCTGACGAGGGGCTTGTTGGTGGTCATCTTTGTTTTTTAGTGTTAGGTCAGTCTTTTTTGTTACCTATTTGGTAATTTGGGTCTCCATGGAGGCTTGTAGTTTGTAGTGACTTTTATTTTTTGTATAAGTAACTTGTAGTTTGTAGTGTTCTTTGCTTTGTTCTGCTTTTGTAAGGGTGGTGTCCTCCGCCCCCACCGTTTAATTTACATATCAAAAAAAAAAAAAAAAAAGGTCAGTTGTCCACTTGTTTGTGTAGCATGTAGTTTTGGCCATGTTTGACATCAGTTGTCATTTCTCTCTCTATATAAGCTAGAAGGTTGGCACTCATGATATGAATGTACGTAAATAGAGGTGTTGGTGCAAGAATAGGAAAGTGGGAGAAAGAATGAGGAGATGGAATTCTCGATTGGTGTAGAATATCTGTGTCAAAATCATAATGACAAACTTAAGGAGGAGACCAAGTGGACACCAAAGGCTCCTCCGGCATAATATATATATATATATATACACATATATATTCTGCTTTCTAGCATCAAGAAAAACTCCAAAACACACGTAGGTAAGAAATAAGTAATTGTTTGGTAGTCAGCAATTATTTTTAGTAATCAGAGAGCTGAGTGTGTTAGGAACTCAGATTTGGGACTAAATATTCCTTGAAAGAGCAATAGTATGGTGAGCTAATCTCTGTTATGGTATGACATGATTTTGATAAACGTGGAAGATAGATTGACATTGTACATATGAAAGTGACGCAGAATGATAGCTGCTCTCGGGGGGACAATCGTACTTGTTGGATGACAAATCTTCTATTCCAGTCCTCAAGGTGAGGAAAATCAGAAAAAATTGTCTAAAAGAAGAGGATGGTAGAAACATCTTATGCTATGCGGCCCTTTTCTCTCTCTTGGTGCCGCACTTCAAGGCACTGGGCTTTGAAAAAATTTATTTGTCCCCAATTGACAAGCTTGCAATTGCTCTCTAGATGTATTAGAAGATCCATCACTAAAACTTATCTATTTTTGAGAATGAATGGGAGGTTTATCAGGACGACTAAATTCATAGTTTACATGGCCTACGGACAACCCTTCTCTGTTTTCATGAATTGGGTTGCTTGCACTGTAATTAAGCATCTACTAAATTCATAGATGAATTGGGTTGCTTGCACATGAATTGGGTTACATGACCTATTGACAACCCTTCTCTGTTCTTGACTGTCGACTTTCATTTATTTTTCATCGCTGGGCTAAAGTGTTTGTTTCAGCTCTTTGTACTGGATGGGGCAATACTTGTGAGTTCAAAAAAATTAATTCTTTCTGTTAGGTCTTATTCATGAATTGAATTTTTGCAAGGGCATGCTAATAAATCTGATCTATGCTCCTTGTAATGTTCTTATTTGTAATTTCAGATTAACTTTTTGGTTAAGTTAGCCATGCAGCACTCCTAATCTGATCTATGATCTTACAAATCATATACAATATAAATGAATCAACAATTCTATGTTGGCCATATGAGTCTGGTGTCTGGACACTGATTCAGTTTTTAAGCATTTCTTCCATTACTTAACCGTGATGCAACACACATAATTGTAGTAGTAGTCTCTAAATGTAAATTCTCTGAGGCTTACGTTTCTCATGGCTTTTGCCATAATGCATGGGTTGCAAGTGAGACACATGCCTAATTCGTCAGCCCACTTTTTTTCAGAGTTCTATTCATCTTTTTAAATAAGTTTGGCTTAAAATTTTTGTTAGAGAGTAATTTTGTTTCTTTCCCTGCAACCCCTTGAGCAACAAAAAGTACTTTATTTCTTTCTCTTCAACCCCTTCTGCAACAAAAAGTACTTTATTGTAATCAATACACTTGGAAACTCTCTCTAGTTGATACCCGTCATGGGCCACAATGGTGGATATTGATTAGTTGGAGTCTATGCAACTAGTTTTTTCTTGCAGCTGCTTATTATAATTTTGAAATAAATTTTCATTAATGTTTTGTTTCCTCACTTGTTAGTAAGTACGATTGTTCATTCTCAATTCTCCAAATCATCTCCACACATCAGCTGAAACAAGTTGGAAACTTAAACCTGTGCATATGGGCTTTCTACAAATATATTATCGGAGGCTACATGTCATCTGATGCTATTTAACATTGAGACGCTTAAAAGTACATTTTTGGACAATGACGCACAACTTCACTATTATTGTCCCAGTTAATCCTCATTGTAATGGTTGACTAGCGTTTTCTTTTCTTTCCCCTTCCTTTTGTGTGTGGTTTTTTATTGGGGTGAGGTGTTGATTATATTTGTGACTTGATACAGCTCATCATGCTTAATAATTTAGTACGGAGTGTCAAAGCTTCTCTATTTTTCAGGCGGAGGACAGTTGTATATGTGGGGCAAAATAAAGAGCACCGGTGATGACTGGATGTACCCTAAACCTCTTATGGATTTAAGGTTCTGCTCTAGGCCTTGGCTGTGTTACTTCTGCTGTAGTGTTCTTTTATTTTTTTGTCAAATATCTATTGTAAATTGGTGGCATGATTAAGGTTTTGTTCTACCAGTATTTAGATGCAACTTTGTAGTACTCGTCGTCTGATTTCATATTGGTTAGTTTGTCTTGATATGTTTGTTGATTGCTGGAGTCATTAATTTTTGTTGCAGGTATGTGCCTTTTTTGACTTGTAGCTATTTTTGGGCTTCGTGTGCACAATGATGTTAGTTTTGAATTCTTGATGCTTTTTGGCTCATATTCTTGAACTGATATATGTGCATCATGGAGCTTTATGCACTTAGCAGTTATTGAAATATCGTAGTACCCAATTATTTGGTAGTCGCACCATTTGTTTCTTTAGGCTCTATACGGGACCCAATAGTTGGGGTTTTTACAAAGCCTGGTCAATGGCACTCTAACGGCTATAGAATCTGTAGAAATTTATTTGAAGGTTCTGTTCTTTGCAATTTTAATGCTCTAATGTGAGTTAGGTTCAGGTTAGAGTTACATCTTTGGCTAGAACATCCTTTTCAGAACCCTCTCTTACTTAATTAAAGAGTAAAGAATCTATACTTTTGATTCTTTACTTAATTAAAGAGTCAATTGAGGCTATCAAAATCATGTCCGGCCGGCCACATCCACCTCTTGCTCTGACAGCCGCCTCTGTCATTTACTTTCTTCAAAGATTCGTTGCCGGCAAATGGTTGGGAGCTGGTGAAGTTCTTGACATTATTAACAAGTAATCATGGCACTTAAAAAAAACTGATAGTACTTCGAAAGACTAGGTTTTGTGTCAATCCGAGCTATATGATCTTTGCTTGCGGCATCTCTAACTATTCGGTTAGCGTCTTTCACTTAAATCAAGAAGAAATCGAGTTCTGCTTTGGCGCTGTGAAAGGTTTCTGTAAAAAGCTTTGTCAATGCCTAATTTATGTTGAGTAAACCTTGTGTTTGTGAGAATTTTTCATCAGTGGGAATTTTTGAGCTTTCATATAATCCATTAGTAATGGGTAATACTTTATAAATAAAAAATTTATAAAATTTTTTTATACAAAATGATATATTTTAATGAAAATCTTTCATTTCAAATCAAACATCTATTATAATAATTTTTAATTACAAAATTGTTACTGCATCACGTCATTTTGTATGAAAATTTTATATGAAATTTTTGTAAGAATAACATTTTCCATTAGTAATTCATATGCATTGTTATACATACAACAAACGTAGTACAACTTATAACTCTTTGAAACATTCAGCATGAAAATAAGAGGGAACACACAAACCATTACTTATAGTTTTTAGCTACAAGGCAAAGGGCATTTTTCTTGTGCATTGTAATGCCAGGTATCACCTCAATGTCTATGTCTTCCTTCTTCATCCCAGCAGGCATTTCCCAGTCAAATGAAAATAGAAGATTAGCGAGTGCAAGCTCTACTGTCACAGCACCCATGTAGATCCCAGGGCAACCTCTCCGGCCAGCGCCAAACGGAACAAGCTCAAAGTCTTGACCTTTGAAGTCAATCGAACTGCCCAAAAATCTCTCCGGCAAGAACTCTTCTGGGTTGTCCCAAGCTTCAGGGTCCCTTCCAATGGCCCATGCATTCACATAGACTAGGGTTTTGGGTGGGATTTCATATCCGTCTATGTTACTTGTTTGAATTGTCTCGCGTGGCACTAGCAGTGGCACTGTGGGGTGCAATCTCATTGTCTCTTTCACCACTGCTTTAAGGTACGGAAGCTTTTGAAGATCATCTTCGTCTACAATTCCTTTTTCTCCGATCAAATTTCTGATTTCCTCTTGCACTTTTTTCATCACTTTAGGATTCTTCATTAGCGCTGTCATTGCCCAAACTAAAGTGGCTGCACTTGTGTCTGTTCCAGCAACAAATACATTCTGCAAGAAAATCAAAGGAAGATGGTTACAGGCTGGCAGACGCAGAATTTGTGTTGAGAGGGAGCAAATGTAATTTTTATAAAATTTTGAAGGAATCAAATTTCTTAAAATTTTTGAAGGGTTAAGACACTATGAGTCCGTTAGAGCTTATTTCAAGTTTTTTCATTTGGTTTTTTTGGCTTATAAGTTAAAAAATTAAAAAAATATTTATTTTTTTGCTTTATAATCTAAAGATAAGTAAAAAAGCAAAAACAAAAAAAACCTAAAATAAAAGTTTTCGAAACTCAAAAAAAATCTTTTTAATGGTTCTTAGAGCTAGAGTGTTTTTTAAAAAAATTTTCGAAAATAAATTTCGAAACCGACTTACCAAACAGATTTCAACAGCAATAGTTTTCATAACTAATCTATCAAATATAGTTCTGTTAAAATTTTAAAAACGAAAACGGAAACTTAAACTGCAACCAAATGGAGATATCTTCTTGAGAATTACCATAAGCACTGCTTTAATGTGGTCCCAAGTAAGATCAATAGTAAACAAACGTTCCTTTTGGAGTCTAAGCAAGACGTCAGTGATGTCTTCTTGCTCAGATTTTTGTCTTTTCGGATCAAGATGATCGTCGATGATTTCTTGGTAGAACGTGTCCATTTCCTTGAAATTTTTCTCAAGCCGGCCACGCAATCCAGTGAGCTTATCAACCCAACCCATAAAAGGAAAATAGTCTGATACGAAGAAGCTTGCCATCATGGCCTGAGATTCGTTGAGCAGGCTGTGGAATCTACTTCTTTCGTACCCTTCATCGTCGTACCTCTTGCCGAAACCAATCCTGCAGATTATGGTGCTTGTGAGAGCCATTACTGTCTCACTCAAGTTGATGACTTTATCTGCGGAAGCGAGTTTGGAGATTTTCTCGATCATTAGAGACACTTCATCTTCGCGAATCGAATGAAAAGATTGCACCCTTTTGGAGCTAAAGAGCTGAAGAACACAAATCTTTCTCATCTCTCTCCAGTAATCATTATAGGGAGCAAAAACTAAGTCCAAGCCATTGTAAGACAGTTTTTGTTGGCCAAGCAAGGAGGGCCTGCTAGCAAATTCGAGATCGTGAGTCTTCATAACCTCTTTCGCCATTTTTGCTGAAGAAACCACGAGAGTTGGCACAAAACCGAGTTGTAAGGACATGAGAGGGCCGTATTTCTTCGACAGTTCCCATAGGTACCAGTGAGGGGCCGAATTATCAATCTGGTGTAAGTTTCCGATGAAGGGAAGTCCAGGAGGACCCGGTGGAAGAATCACACGTCTATTTTCTCTGGGTTTGTGAAGAACAAACAAGAGGAAAATGGGAAGAACTAGAAGGAAAAGGAGTAGCACCATTATTGTTCAAGGAGATAGCAGCTATAAATAACTTTGTACTGTGTAATAAAACTGATAGCAGTCTCTTTATATAAACATAGCTCCTAAATGACATACATATACATATATATGTATATATATATATATATAACCAACTAGGTTTAACTTAATTGGCCATTCCCCTCCCTTTGATCTCCTTCTTGCCTTAGGCCTCTTCAATGTAAGCCCTTCAAAAAAAAATAATACATATGTATGCATGATTAGCTTTCAATTCTAAAGTTTCTGAAATTATTGTGCTTTATATAATAACTAGTAGGAATGCGGCGTGCGAGGCACGCCACTAATGCCCAATACAAAGTCATTTGAAATTTTATTATAATTGTAGCTAGAGTTGAAGGGAAATCTCCTGCTGTTTGATCACCAATTAGTTGCATGACTTAGTTATAATTCAATATAGCTAAATATTCAATTCAAATTGATCATATAATTTACAGGTATCAAAATCAAAAGTTAATTTAAAACATTATTATAACTGTAAAGTTTACCATTTCAAACATCAAATACTGGAAAATTAACGCTGTGTAAAGTTAGGGATTCAAATTCTAATGATGCTATGCAAGTAGCGCTGTCCTCTTTTGCTTCATCCCTTTTCTCTATTTACCCTTTGATTTTGGCTTGAGACTGAGGAAATAATGATTAAAAATACTTCAATACTTCAAAAAAAAAGTAGATTAAAATTCTACTCACTCAATTCATAACTGAGCCTCCGGTCGCATGCATCTCAAGGTGCACAAGTCAATCTGAAATGAGATATGCAAGTGAAATCAATCCCAAACTATGTATTATTTAACATAATATATCACACTTATGTTGTGTTTGGAATCCAAATTTATCAAGGAAAAAAAAGGTGAGAAAAAAATGAACAAAATGAAAAAATATTTTTATTCTCTTTTCCCTTACTTTTTCTTTTTTCTTTTATTTTTCATCACCAAATCCTTGATCAAAATACAGCATTAATGAATAATTACACGGGTAAAGCATTTGCATGGTTAGAAAGTTAACTCTTCATGAAGGGTAAAAGAAGCAGCGTTTTCCTAGTGGATAGAGGACACCATCTTCAACATGTAGCAAAGGTTTTGAATCATGTTTGCACCTACAAAACTCTCCTCGTCTGGTAACTTTGGTATTACATGGCCTATGTAGTGTCGATGTGAATACATCATGAATGAAGCCCTAACATATAAAAAATAAGCAAAACGTTCCAAAATGCATTGATCTACAGTGGAATGGACCCCGTTTTTCACCAGATAATGCAGCTATTGTGAAAGAGTGATGCATTAGTGACTATCCTTGAACACCGCCATAATGGCTTTCGATAAAGTGCTAGCATAAAATTTGAAAACTTCTTCTATAGACAATAGTCGAAAAGGAAGATCATAGAAAAGATGCATCTCAACCATGTAAATGTGTCTAAAGCGCATGAAAATTGCATTGGTATTGGCATGTACAAACTTGCATGGTAGCCTTAACAACATATAGAGGAAGACGAAGCAACCTTGGTGATTGTGCTTTCATTTGTAGAATCATAGGAAAGAGTAAAAGTTATTGCCTTTTCTAGTGCAGACCATATGACAAATTGGTCCTCTAATTGTTTTTGAACTTGTAGAATCTGTAAACTAAGAAAAAAGATAATTAACAAAAAACTGATAAGGATTAAGATAGCCCCTTGCAAGTCTTAATTGAATTCTTTATTATATTACCATGCTCTTGAACTGTGTCATCAATTGGGCAGAATTAGTGAAATGATATGTATTTTGTAATATTATTTTACCTCATTACAATAAGAAATAATAAAAATATAAGCATTAATAAGTGAGGGAAAATTAATGTGCACCTTTAATAGATCACCGTAGAAATGAAAATTTGTGTGATAGAAATTATGTGTAAATGGAAATACAATATTAAACAACATTAAACTTAATACTTGTGCATATGATTAGCTTTCTAAACAATGGAATTCTTTAATAATGGCATGTGCCTGCTTTTACACCAAAATTCTATGCTAACCATACATATATTTAAGTTTTGGTAGCTGTGGGAAATCATCTTTGAATATCGGAGCAAAGTTCGTTAATTTGCACAATCAACTCTCTAAGTATTAAAGTAGGCAATAAGAGCACATTTTTATCAAATATTTCAAATAAACTAAATTAATGAACAATCACATACCATATGAATAAGCTATTAAACACAATAATCTGTATATGCATAAGAACAGTGAACACAAGAATATATATTTTCACATGTGACAATTGCAAAGACATATTTAGTAGCTTAGGTAAAGCATAAATAGTAATTTTTCAGCAAATAAAAATATCAAATCTAAAAGCCCACAATTGATTGATAGTTCAGAAGTGTAATCACTCAAACTCTACAAAAGCAGTAGAATAATAGAATAGATGTAACAGATATTTATGAAATTATTTTTTAGTCTAACCATAATAAAAATTTGAATACTAATGAACAGGAAAAATTTATCCCCTCCTGGGACGCTTTTTCTTGTCATGTGTTTCTATTTGTGAAATAATTCTTTTAGCAAGAAATAAAAATTTCGAATCAAAATTTTTTTCAAGTAAAAATCAACACCCATTTCAAAGATTCTATTCCATATTCAGACAAACTCTCATGTGCTACTAAAATGTTGTAAAGCACAATAATGCACAATTTATTTAAAGTGGCTAATTTGTCTGCTTATACATTGTTTTGCAGATTTTCAACAATTATCCTATTTGTACGTTCTCTCTTTCCTTGTAGCCGATAAATTTAAACAAATTCCTGAATAGAAAATATGCTAAGATCACTTAACGAAATTATTCAATTTTAACAAAGTTGGTGAACTAAAAGATTATACACATGACAACAGTGTTAATCAGAAAATAATGTTAGCACATTTGATTTACAAAAAATAAGAGTTAATTAAAAAATAATTGCTAAATACTTTTTAATTAAAACAACCATGGTAATAGTAACAAATTATTGGTATTTCTTTAAAAAATGTAGTATTTAACAAAATATTTAACTCTTCTATTGGTCATGAATTATGGACAACAAAGCATAACTTTATGCACAAATGTAAGAATTAGAAGATAGGACGAGAGCGGAATACTGAGAAGGGAACATAACTGAGTCACTGACTATGCATGTGTGTGTGGGTTTTTTTGTTTTTTTTCATGTTTTGGAAAGAAAATTGAATATCAGTTCCACACACAATGCACATGCTTACACGCCCCTTAACTACAATTTTTAACTTCCAAAATGCAAAAAAAAAAATATTATTCTTTCAGAATTTGTGTACAGAACTTTGTATCAGAATGATGTGGCGATGACAATTTTATAATTAATAAGCATCTAGGTGGGCTTTTTATTTTAAAGTGATAGGTATACAATTTAGCCACATCATTCTGATGATAAATTCTGTATGATTTTTCTGGTTATATAACATTATTCAATATAAAATGAAAATGAGTAGTTAATGTGAGGGAAGTGGGTCTTGCAAGAGAGAGACAAACCACTAACTTTATGGAAACTCTCCATCTATTTGATCAACAAAAAGCATCTGGCTATGATTTCTTCCATTAAACAAGTGAAAAAAACATAGGCACTTTCTAGACAAGTATATTTCAAATTCCCAGTAGGTTGCTGCCTTTTCTTGTAGAATTTATACTCTATCCATTTACTTGTTGACTTGTTCTACTTCTATTCTATTTTTTTTAATTATTTTATTAAATGTTTTTAGGAATATAATATTTTATTAGAGTTGCTGGATGATGATTACTTTTGCTTTGATCGCACCAAAGAGATCGTTGGAGGGTTTGGGTTCAAAGTTTCAAACCCACTCGAATTGATGCTAAAAAGAGAAAGTGTTAAATGTTTGAAGTTGTAGGCATGACAATCGTGTGCTGGTAGTGTTTTTCAAAAGGTTAACATGAGCGAAGTTGGTCTTATTAGACAAAAAGACAGAGCAGTGAGTCTTTCATGGTAGAGAGAAAGTGTTGGTGTGATGGTGTTTTGGCAGTACATATGGTGATCAAAGATTGTACATGAAGATGAAGAGTTTTTTGCAACGGCGAAACAATCGAGCCTTCTCGATGAAAGCAAACCACTAAGAAGAAATGAAAATAGGTAAGCAGAAAAGAGAGTTTTTGGAGAAGCACGAGATAAAACCCTATCTGTATCACCAACTCTCTATCCAGACAGTCATAAGTCACAATACAAAAAGCACAGAAGCAATTGAAATAACCGTCACCACTAATCAAATTAAAATCGCACAAGCAATCACCATAGAGAAGCAAAATCTAAAGACTGAAAATATACTACAAGAATAAAGAAGCTCTTAGTATTTCTTACACATGATCAAAATATTATAAATCTAAGAGAAGAGAGTAAAAATTTGAAACTGTATACCTTTCTTTTGTCGTAGAACACCGATGAGAATGAACAAGAGGAAAAAAAATAAAAAATGAGAAGAGAGAAAAAGTAACAGACATCAAAGAAAAAGAGTAAGGTGAGTTAGGCGAGAAGCACTCAAGTAATAAAGAGAAGAAGAAAACTCAAAAGGCTTATGAAAGAAGGGAAGAAGAAAAACGAGAGAGAGAGAGAGAGAAAGGAGAATTGGCAGAAGATAAGGATAATGTGTTAGTAAGAAAACTCAAGTGCACTGTTCGTCAATCACTTCATATCGTTTCTTTGCAAAGAGGCAATTGGATAGATACAAAACTTATATTATTTTTCATTTTTATCCCTTACAAAAAACTATAACTACCATTTACAAAAGGCAAAATGAATAAAATATTAATAAAATAGAAGGGCAAAATAATGATTTAACATCAATAAATATAGTCAAAAAAGCATTCTTTGTGATGTATGGGATGACGGCGGCTTATAGCCGCCATCCCCTTTTCATTTTCGCAGCCCCCTCCCCACTTGTTCTCTCCCCTTGCTCTCTGCCTATGAATAAGGGATGCCTAGATTCATTCTAGGCACAAATACAACTCAGAGAGATAGAAAGAAAAAGAAGAGAAAAATTAGAGAGAGAAAGAAGAGAGAGTGGAAAAAGAAGAAAGAGCAGTTTAGGTAAGTTGTAAATATTATGTTGTATTGTTATTTTGTATTGGCAATAAAGTTTTGGGTGGTCCAAAAGATCAACCCTAAATATTCCAGAAGAATAAAATATGATAAATATTTGATAGTTCCTGAAGAACTATTCACGATATATACTTTGTGTTGATTTATTTTCTCCGTCTTATATTCTTTACTTTTATAACACGTTATCAGTACGAGACTCTAAGTACTTTATAGTTTTCTTTACATCATGATACTACTTTTTCTGCGTAATTTATTTTCATTTTGAATTCTTTACTGTGCACTCAATTCGCGTGAATAGTATGAACAGTAATTCACTATTGAGATGAATAGTATTTATTTTAAAATTTTGTTGCTTTATTTCTCTCAGATCTTGCATTATTTGCCTATGATAATTAGAGATCTGGAATCTATATTTCAATACATTTCTATAGACATGTGACTTGATTATTTTTTGATGTATGGATTGAAAGTTATAATAAAGACAAAAATAGTAATATTATATATATCGATGCATGTTACTATTCATAAATAGTGATAAATAGTATTTAAATAGTAAAATATAATATCAAATGCAATGAATAGTGCATTGATTTTCGTTTAATTATTTATATATCATATTATCATATTTTGTTTTGTATGGTATAGCATTGTAAAAATGTCAAATCTTGCCAAATTGGAATTTGCCGTCCTTAATATTTATGGCGATAATTATTTATCATGGATCCTTGATGCCGAGATCCATCTTGCTGTAAAAACACTTGAACAAACAATAGTGGAGGAAAATAACACATCCCAGCAGGATTGCGCGAAAGCTATGATTTTCCTTCGCCATCATCTTCATGAGGAACTGAAATCGGAATATCTCACGATAAAAGATCTATTGCTCTTATGGAAAAATTTAAAAGAGAGATACGAGCACCAGAAGACCGTAATCCTCCCAAGAGTCCGATCTGAGTAGATGCACTTGAGGTTGCAAGATTATAAAACTGTCAGTGAGTACAACTCTGCATTATTTAAAATAAGCTTATGATTAAAATTATGTGGAGACAATATTACTGATGAAGACATGTTAGAAAAAACATTCTCTACATTCCATGCCTCGAATGTGCTCATGCAGCAGCAATATCGAGAGCGTAGATTTAAAAAATATTCTGAATTAATATCCTATTTTCTTGTGGCTGAGCAAAATAATAAGTTGTTATTGAAAAATCATCAATCTCGACCTACTGGTTCATCTCCATTCCTTGAAGTGAATGCAAGCTCATTTAGCAGACGTGGTCGCTGATGTGGTCGTGATAGTGGCAGGAATAATGGTCACAATCGTGGACATTATCGTGGAGGTTATCATATGAGATTTAAAAATACCACACCATACCACTAGCAGTGGAATAAATATAAAGAGGGGAAAGGGTTGCAGAATCAACCTCCTCCTAAGAAATCTGAAGATAGTTGTTATAGGTGTGGAATGAGAGGCCATTGGTCACATACCTGTTGTACGCCCAAACATTTGAGAAAGCTTTACCAAGCCTTAATTAAAGATAAAGAAAAAAAATGCAGAAATGCATTTTACAGATTTTGATGGCTAGGTTGATATTTCTCATCTTGATGTTTCAGATTTCTTTGAAGATGCAAGTGAAAAAATAGACCATTTAATTGGTGATGGAGATGTCGACACTACTTAATTTTATTGTCTTTTTGTTCTAGTCTATGTAGTTTCTTATCATCTTGTGTAATATTTCCTTCATCCGCTTGTCTTTGCAATAAATGATCATGTTTGAATTAAACACATTTAATATGTTATATAGATACATGGATCGTACCAACACGTTGAGTATATCTAAAATGAATGGTGAAGTCATATGTCTGGTAGACAGTGGAACAACATACAATTTTTCGCGAGAAAAAATATTTTTCACACTTGACATTACTTGAAGTTAATGTCAAGACAATCTTTGGCACAACAAAATTAATTGAAGGCTCCGGAAGGGCCAATATAATATTGCCAAAAGGAACAAAGCTATGCATTGATGATGCATTATATTCTACGAAATCTATAAGAAATCTGATTAGTTTTAAAGATATACGTCGTAATAGATATCATATTGAGACGACGAATGCAAATAATGTAGAACAGCTCTACATTATTTCTTATATTTTAAGAAAGAAATATATATCAGAGAAACTTGATGCATTGTCTTCTGGATTATATTATACTTCTATAAAAGCAGAAGAATCACTTGTAGTGATGCACCGGAAGTGCTTTGACTCAAAGAATTTTAAACTATGGCATGATCGTTTGGGTCATCCAGGGTCAACAATGATGCGTCAAATTATTGACAACTCACATGTACATCCGTTAAAGAACCTGAAGATTCTGTTGTCACATGATTATACATGTGCTGCCTGTTCACAAGGAAAATTAATTGTCAGACCATCTCCTTCCAATGTAATTCTTAAGTCCCCATCATTCTTATAAAGAATTCACGGGGATATCTGTGGGCCAATACATCCTTCATGTGAACCATTTCGTTATTTCATGGTTTTAATAGATGCATCTACACGGTGGTCACATGTTTGTTTACTTTCTACCCATAATATTACTTTTGCTAGACTGCTTACTTAAATTATTTGCTTACGGGCACAATTTCTAGATTACCCAATCAAGTCGGTACGACTAGATAATGCTGGAGAATTTACATCCCAAGCCTTTGATGATTATTGTATGTCAATAGGGATTGATATTGAACACCCAATTACCCACACACATACATAAAATGGTCTTGCTGAAGCTTTTATAAAACGGCTTCAGTTGATTGCTCGACCTTTACTTATGAAAACAAAATTACCTATTTCTGCTTGGAGACATGCCATATTGCATGCTGCATCTTTGGTTAGAGTCCGACCAACTGTTTATCATCAGTACTCACCATTACAACTTGTTATTGGTTAGCAACCAAATATTTCTCACTTACGAGTTTTTGTTTATGCTGTATATGTACCTATCTCACCCCCACAACGTACTAAAATGGGTCCCCAACGTAGACTTGGAATTTATGTTGGTTTTGATTCTCCATTTATTATTAGATATTTGAAACCCTTAACAGGTGATGTCTTCAAGACATGTTTCGGATTATTTTTTTGATGAGTTAGTCTTCCCACCATTAGGGGGAGAAAGGACACAATTAGAAAAGTAATGAGAGATTAGTTGGAATATTTCAACAATGTCTCATCTTGATCCTGAACGAGCAAATGTGAATTAGAAATTCACAGAATTATTCATTTACAGACAATTGCAAATCAATTGCCTGATGCGTTCACTGACACAAAGAATGTGACAAAATCACATATACCAGCTGCTAATACTTCAGCACGTATTGATGTCCCTGTAGGACAATCTATTAGTACAACAACAAATGAATCTAAAACACGCTTGAAGCGTGGGAGATCTATCGGTGCAAAAGACATGATTCTTAGAAAAAGGAAGACACAAGAAAAAATGCATAAGCAAGTTGGTGCTCCTGAAGAGAATACAATATCTAAACTTCCTGAAGAAGAGAATCTTGAAGAAGAATTCCCAGAAGAGAAACCTCCTGAAGAGATATCTCCTGTAAGTGATATGGTACCTAAAAATAATGAGATCTCAATAAGTTA
Organism: Euryodendron excelsum; assembly: GCA_033060915.1. Lineage (NCBI taxonomy): Eukaryota > Viridiplantae > Streptophyta > Magnoliopsida > Ericales > Pentaphylacaceae > Euryodendron > Euryodendron excelsum. The sequence goes on along the minus strand of CM065389.1, from coordinate 2,753,041 downwards.
TATGAATACAGGAGAAAGCTAGAAGAGAAATAAGATAGTTGTTGACAACATATTTTCATTTAAAGTAGCTCTTGGCATTACCAGAAGTAATGAAGAGACTAAACTACAGACAGTCGACGAATGTCGACGTAGAATTGATTGGCCAAAATGGAAAGAAACTATTAAGGCAGAATTACACTCATTAACACAACGTAAAGTATTTGGACCTGTAGTCCATACACCTGAAGATGTGAAACCTGTTGGATATAAATAGGTATTCGTACGAAAATGAAATGAGAAAAATGAAATAGTTTGATATAAAGCCTGACTCGTAGCACAAGGTTTCTCGCAGAGACCTAGTATTGACTACGATGAAACTTATTCTTCGGTAATGGATGCCATTACGTTCAGATTCTTAATTAGTTTATCAGTCTTAGAAGGACTGGATATGCGTCTGATAGATGTTGTGACAGCCTACTTGTATGGTGAATTACATAATGATATATATATGAAAATTCTTGAAGGATTTAAAATGCCTGAAGCACATATTTCATCTAGAAGCTTATATTCTATCAAGCTTCAACGATTGCTGTATAGGTTAAAACAATCTAGATGCATGTGGTACAATTGTCTTAGTGAATATCTATTGAAAAATGGATATGTAAATAATACAATTTGTCCATGCGTTTTTATTAAGAAATCAGAATCTGGATTTGCTATTATTGCAGTCTATGTCGATGATTTGAATCTTATTGGAACTTCTAAAGAACTGACAACATTTGCTCGTTATTTAAAGAAGGAGTTTGAAATGAAAGATCTTGGAAAAACCAAGTATTGTCTTGGATTACAGATTGAGCACTTATCCAATGGAATTCTTGTCCATTAATTAGCATATACTGAAAAGGTTTTAAAGTAATTTTACATGGACAAAGCTCATCCATTAAGTTCTCCAATGGTTGTCCGTTCATTAGAGGTACATAAAGATCTTTTCCGTCCTCAAGACGATGAAGAACTTCTTGGTCCTGAAGTACCATATCTTAGTGCAATCGGTGCCCTTATGCATCTTGCCAATTGTACAAGACCTGATATGGTATTCTCTGTCAACTTATTGGCACGATACAGTTCTGCACCAACACAAAGACATTGGAATGGAGTTAAACATATACTGTGTTACTTACGAGGGACAACTGATATGGGATTATTTTATTCCAAGGAGTCACAACTTGAATTGATTGGCTATGCAGACGCTGGCTGCGTTTCTGATCCGCATAAAGCTAGGTCTCAAACTGGGTATGTGTTTACTTATGGTAACACTGCTATATCCTGACGATTGGTGAAGCAGATATTAACTGTAACTTTTTCAAATCATTCTAAGATAATTACAATTCATAAAGCAAGCCGAGAGTGCATTTGGCTAAGATCCACGATTCAACATATTCAAGAAAGTTGCGGATTATCTACAACCAAAGATACATCGACAATATTATACGAGGATAATGCAGCTTGTATTGCACAGAACGAAACATATTTCTCCAAAGTTCTTCCATACACATGAGCTCCAGAAAAGTGGTGATCTTGATGTTCAGCAAATACGGTCTAGTGATAATTTGGCCGATTTATTTACTAAGGCACTACCAATTGTAACATTTGAAAAGCTTGTGCATGGTATTGGTATGCGCCATCTCAGAAATCTTTCATGAAGCAAATAATGTTCTTTAGGGGGAGTTAAGTACTGTACTCTTTTTCCTTCGCTGTTTTCCTTACAAGGTTTTAATGAGGCAGTTTTAACATACCCAAGAGGTCATCCCAGGAGGAGTGTGACGTATGGGATGACGGCGGCTTATAGCCGCCATCCCTTTTTCATTTCCGCAACCCCCCTCCCCCACTTGTTCTCTCCCCTTGCTCTCTGCCTATAAATAAGGGATGCCTAGATTCATTCTAGGCATAAATACAACTCAGAGAGATAGAAAGAAAAGGAAGAGAGAAATTAGAGAGAGGAAGAACAGAGAGTGGAAAGAGAAGAAAGAGCAGTCTAGGTAAGTTGTAAATATCATGTTGTATTGGCAATAAAGTTTTGGATGGTCCAGAAGATCAACCTTAAATATTCTAGAAGAATAAAATATGATAAATATTCGATAGTTCTTGAAGAACTATTCATGATATATACTTTGTGTTGATTTATTTTCTTCGTCTTATATTCTTTACTTTTATAACATTCTTGACTACTCGCACAGAAGGTACATATATTTTGCTTTTTTTTTTTCCATTAATACCCCTCACAATAAGAGGAGAAGTGAACTATTAAAAAGATGGAAAAAAGGGGCGAAATGGATAATTTATCTTACACTCTCTACATACAAATCTATATAAATATATTGTTACATAATTTCATTTTTACCCTTCAAACAAAACCAACACAAAAACCTAGCAAAGAGAGTGAAATGAAGGGCAAAATCGACCTTTTACCTAGGACGAATTAACAGTATTTTTTTGCATAGTAGGATATATGTTATATTGCTACCTCATCCTCATCATTTTTTATAATGCACCAAGCTCCCACGTAAACTCTTCCATCTTGTTGCATCTTGTTCAAAGATATTTACCCTATTTTTATGCTCAAACGAAAAACCTTGCAGAACGAATTGATGGGCCGATAGGCAATTTTGTAATGATCTAATTGCATCATCACCCACGTGGTGTTCTTCGCCATACTTTGAATTTTTGTAATTGCATTCTCATCATTTTGGTTTTTCATGCATTATAGTTATGGCAATAGATCTTATTCATTGCCTTCTTTCTTTTTTGTTTGCTTTAATTTTAATACTTTAAAACATTTTCAACATATTAATCGAGTAAGGCATGCTTGATCAAGGTGGAGGTGAGCTCAAAGGTCCAAAGTTGGATAATCTCATCTAGTGTTTGAAGGAAACAACCCATTGCAATGATTTTAATCTTTCGATTTCTGAAAAATTCTCTCAAATTTTTTTACCACTTGAATATTTTTTCAATCAAGAATTTGCAAATTAGATTGGTTGTTATTAATTTTTAGTATGTATCTGTTTAAGATCCTAGAAATTATCATATTCATGCCTATTATCAAAGGCATTTGGGGGCTTATCTCTAGTACTATACAGAAATCGTCAGCATACAAAAACAGAAGCTTTTCATCTTTGTGCCCATTTGTTGATGAAAAAATATAAACCGAATATATGAATTTTTCAAAATACCTTTTGGAGGGTTGTTTAGATTGGTCACAGTTCAATTGTTTAATTTTAACCCTACTCCTTTAATCTAGTGCAAACAACAATTGTATGTCAAAAGTAAATATGAAAGCAATCACAAAATATATGAATTTGCCAAAATACCTTTTGGAGGGTTGTTTAAATTGTTCAATTTTAACCCTACTCCTTTAATCTAGTGCAAACAACAATTGTATATAAAAAGTAAATATAAAAGCAATCACAAAGCAATATGAGACATGATATTTTAGCGTGAAAAACCCAACTTGGATAAAAAAATTATGGAGCTTAGTCTAGCCAACCAAGCACTGTGAAGAATGAATATAAAAGAGTCAACTTACAACTGAACTCTAGATACTCCCAATTCAAGGGTGCCTGATCCACGCGCTTGTGGGTGTACTCTTTTTGTATTGATCGAATCCCATAATCATGTATCTATCCTTTGATATGATTTTTCAATACTTGATTGAGTGTCGAGCTCCATGACATCTCTGGAATCCTCCAAAAACTGAATTCCAATCAATAGATTAAACACTTAAATCAATGTCAAATGGTTACAAGATTACTTACAAATGAATCCCCATCGAATCCACAATCACTAGGTTGACTTAAACTTGCTTGACTCCTCGATACACTGTTATCATACTTGACCGTTATACAATGCCCCTTAGTACGGATTTCGCGTTTCGAACTCTTTCAAGACTTTAATTCTTTTCAATGGTTGAAGATGATTTGTTGCTAAGAGTCAATTATGAGCTTTTAAGATGTTTAAAGAACTTCTTTCTCTTGTATTTTTATAGGCGGCTCACTGTGTGGACTTTGGAAGGCGTGCCTCAATATATAGATAGGTTAAAACACCAGCGATGCACTTCCTTAGGTTTAGAATCTCACGCATCTCACGGCTGCAAGGTCGAGCGAGATTTAACCTATCAGATTGGGTGCTCACTGTTTTTTTCGTCGAGAGCTATCGAGGTCCAACAAGATCTAGACTGTCAGATAGGGTGCTCACAGTGTCACACCCTATAATTCATCCTATACGGATTTGGGGTACATGATCGGCCAGTAGCAAGGCTACTTAAGGCCGCATTACATAAATTGGTTGATCACCTGTGCATAATCATTTAGAATGATGCATAATTGTAGAAAATGGAACTTTTGACAACTTGAAAACATAATTCGTGTCATATATGGTAGAGCTGTGCCTAATCCAAAACATAACATACATAAGGATCAAATCAAGGTCCACCAAAGTTATAGCATTATATCATTACAAAACATTGGGTCCAGCCCTCAAATATTACACAAAACATAGGCCCGTGGGCCGTAGCTCAAAATTCACATATGGCCTCGCTCTAAGGCCTCTCGGATTGGCTTTCTGAAAATCATTTAGAAAAACGTAAGCTAATGCTTAGTGAATAACAATGATGCATGAGCATGAAAATACCATGGACTAGCAGTTATGTCTAATGTATAAAACAATAGATAAACATTTATGTATGTAAAGCATGAACTTGAAACGTGTAAGCATAGGTTTGAAATCATAGATAGCATAAGCATCATATTGCAACATTCTATCGCTTCAAAACATGGTATCATAAAAGAGAGATGCGACATATCTTTGCTCGTGATAAAACTTAACATAACTTGTCATAAACATTTGAACATGTCATCGTTCTCGTTCTAAAACATAAGTGTGCTACAACCCGACATCAGAGCTATGCTCCACATCAGTAACCTTGAAGGTCACAAATAACGCTCTTTAGGCCGTGGGACGTCTCCCGAACATGGCGATAGTTTATTTCACATCCCCTATTGTAAGACCATCGTTGCTAGTTTAAGGTCTTGCCACGAAAGATCTCGAGTTGGCACTATACATTGAAAAATGTTTTGCATTTTTTTCTTATAAGCATTTTAGCCCATGAGTTTCAATTCATAACACAATATAACTTGTATGCCTTTAAAAGTATGACATCTATAATTGAATATAACATTGATGCATTGAAAACATATGTAAAACATTGTTGATTACTCTTAGAAATAGTAATCTTTTGGCTTAAATTGTTAGTTGATTAGTTAAATTTGGTGTTAATTTAGTATTCTAACTCCTAAAACGCGTTAAAACTCTTTTTGTGCACTTTTTGCAGGATTGGGAGCTTAAACTAAGGCAAATGGGCAATCTTGAGTATGACCGATCGATCGGCCGATCGATCGCCCGATCGAACGGTCCACGGAACGTTCGATCGGCCGATCGATCGGTGATGCTCTGTTCAACCTTCTGCAGCAAACTTCAGAGAGGGCGTTTTTCCGATCGATCGGGCGTTCGATCGGTGACGTCGGAATTCTCTCAACAGACGACACAGAAGCAAACTTCAGAGGGGTCGGTTTTGCGATCGATCGGGCGTTCGATCGCCCTGACCGTTCGATCGGGCGATCGATCGGTCGTACACCGATCGATCGGTGTGTACAGGCTCTGTTTTTCTGCAGAGTATAAAAGCTTTTGTTCGAGACAAAAAGAGATATAGGTCATTTTCTGCAGAGTTTGGACGGGAAGAAGGCTCCAAAAAGTGGATTTTTGTTATCTTGTAAGGTTTTTAGTTAGATCTACTCTTAATGCTTTGTATTTAATGTCATTTATTGTTTTTGGATCATTGTAAGTGAATGTTTGATATATATATGAAGTGAATGATTTTTCTACCTTTTCTAGCAACTTTCCATCATTTTCTTGGCACTTTCTCTCATTTTCTTAGCAACCAAACACTAGTTTTTTATAGTTTAATGGTAGATTTGGCTCATTTTATGTTAGTTAACATGGATTCTAGTAGCTAAATACCCCTTGGATGTGGTTGTGAAGATCCACCAAGAATCTTTAAAGGGTTGAAAATGGGTTGTATGAACTTCAAAGTCATATCCTTAAAATTATATGGTTTCATTTGATTTAGCATGAGATTCATTAGAAAAACTTAGATTCATAACTCTTTGGTAATATTTATGCACAAATCAATATTTGGTATAGGTATTGCACATGTTTAAGGTTTGATTCTAGGGTACCAATTATATATTCCCTCTCTAGGCTCAATCAAACAAAACCCACATTTTTATAGTCGACATTTTCCGAATCAAGAATTCAAGATGTGATTCTTGATTTGAGTTATAAACCTCTCATTGGAAACCCTTGTTGTGAATTGGTGGATCAAAACAACCATGTCCAAGCTTTTCTCCTTAATTACATAAAACTAGCTTTTGTTGTCTTTCATAGTCACTAAATTATTGTATGAAGCATATAACCATCATCATCTCAAAACCAACATATTTTCGGTCTCTTTTATATTAAGAATTTTCATTTGCAATCCATTAAGATAAGTACCCGTGCTAGTTGAGCTTTGTTGCTATATTTGCAGAATTTCCTTGGGAGAGAACGACACCGGATCCTCCGGTTTTACTATAAGCGCGACCTCCGTACCCTTGCGGAGTGGCTCCAGTTGAAGCACATTTGGAGGCGTGCGAATTGTATGATATGGTTTAAACTTAAAACAGTTAGAAAGTAGTAGAATTTACTCATGGCATAATGTTACTCACCTTTCTCCGACTAGGCAGGTGCCAAATAAAGTATTCCTACATAAATGCACGCAGAAGTAAAGAAACATCAATACAAGACTCTAAGGCAAAACAATAAGACATAAGTCGAGACTAAGCACACAAACCCCCCGACCCCGACTCAACAACATCTCATTCTCACAATGGGAGAGTGAGGCTAAACTTTAGGACAAAGCCCCGATGTAAAATAAGAACATAAAGTTGAGGTTTAAATATGAAAGTCAAAATGTCGACTCCTTCATCGAATCCCAACCACATTTCAAAGATGAGTTCACACCCAAGGCTAGATCCATATAAAAATAGGCTTAAAGGCCTTTATTTTGATAGGTCATGGGCCAAAAACACATTTCGGATGAAGAAGTTTGCCTCACTGAAGGTGGACTAAAATTTTGGGTCAACTTTAAACTTCCATAACTCTAAATCTATAATTAATTAGAGAACAAACTTTATATGGCTAAAAAGGTCTATGAGTCTACTTTCTAATGCTTTAAACGATGTATCAATCCGAGTTTTGTAGAGAAAGTTATGCCTATTTTACTAAATAGTGCCGAAACTGGTAGACGGTTCGAACGCCTAACTGGGCCGTTTGAACGCTAGGTCAAAAATAACCTAACCGTTCGAACGACCAAAAATGGCCATTCAAACCCCAAGCAAAAATGGAAAAACACCCTCTCGGGCCATTCGAACGTCCGGAAGGGCTGTTCGAACGCTAGGCCAATTGGAAAACTCTGCTCTTGGGTCGTTCGAACGGCCTTGTCGGGCGTTCGGACGCCCCCTTTTGCGCAGCAACGATTCTCAACCCAAAACTCTCCTAAAACCTCTCCAAACACAACCAAACATTCCCAACACTCTTAGGGCTCAAAGAATAGCCCACAAGGATGACAATAACTCAAAATGGGGGTGGAAGAACAATTAAATCAAAGGGATCTAAAGAAGAAATCAAAACCCTAACATTTCACATATTTGGAGATTCTTCAAACCACCACTCCCAATCTTCAACAATGAGCTTCAAGCTCTCAAAATCATGCAAATAGGACCTAAGGGATCCCCCAAACTCAATGACAAGACTCCAAGATGTATATATATAAATACCCAAGAAAATCACACAAGATAGATACATATACATATATAATTGTAAAGGGAGAAATGAAACCTTATCTTCTTTAAGCTTAGTGAAGTTTTTAATGGCTTCAATTTTTTCCTTCAAGCCCTTCTTCCCGCAATCTCCCCTTCCTTCTTCCCTTTCTCTCTTTCTCCCTCTTTCAATCGGTTTTGGTGAGAGTTGTGTATATGTGTGTGTGTGTGTGTTTTGTGTTTTAAGATGACACATATGGGAAATAATCCCATGTGTCTCACACCTCCAACACAAGCTATAACACAAATTCTTATTGGTCAATTTTGACCCAAAAGAAAAAATAATTAACATCAAATATTGGATAAACTACAAATTCTCATTAATATGATTAAATAGAGGTTTGGGATATCACACACAGTTTCTTCCATCGGGAGGTATCAAGGTCCAGTGAGGTCTCAATAGATTTACACCCAATTTGTTTCTTTCATTGAGATCCATTGACGTCCATCAAAGTCCATCAAAGTCCAAAATCAATTACTTTGTGTATCATCCAAGACTCTCTTAACACGAGCTCGAATGAATATACCTTAAGAACATTTTAAATACTTGTGATAAACATCCCGACATCCGTTTTACAAGAAAAATAATATATCACGAAATTTATCCAATTATATAATGTTACAGTTGATATACAGGCATAAAGACATGTATGTTTCCAACCATTTCAGCTAAAAGATGGTGACTAACCACAGAAACAACCTATTAAACATAGCTTAGAAATAAAACAAAAAAGAAAATAAGCAACAAACCCTAAAATATACCAAAAGTTCGTGCAGATGTAAGGAGAACAATCACAAGTTCTATATATCTATATATATGCTTATACTGGATGAGTTAATTATAGGATAATGCCTTGATAGATGATTCAGAAGTGTATGTGTATGTCATATTTTTGTACTACACTTAATAATATTTAATTGACATTTTTGGGACACCAATGGTATTAGAGTCATTGTACCAAGCCAAGCCAAACCCAAACCCAAATCCAAACCCATTGACTCACCACACATACAAGAGCAAATTATGGAGATTGCCTAAATAGCTTGAGCAAAGAGAATATTCCAGATTGCCCATTAAGGGTATCTGTGATGATTTGGCGTCCATTGGCAAACTATCGAATGATCGCTAAAAAGTTTTTTCTCTTCTACGTGGTCTAGAAATTGGTTATGAATCATTCATCACTTCTATTTTGAAGCCACCCATTCCTTCATTCAAGGAGATTGTACCTCTTCTACAAAATCATTAAACCATGAGAAACTTCCATCGTTCTGAAATGTATACAACTCCTGATCATAATGTTGCCTTTGTTAAACAACGACAAGGAGGTAATCGCACTAATTATAGTCATGCAGGAAGAGGCAATTAGTCACAATGCCCATTTAATTCAAATGGCATGAACCAAGCTAAAAATAGTTAAAAATCATGAAAATTAATAACAAAATAAAGAAAATAGCGAAAATGGATGAAAAAATTTAGAAATTCCCCAAAGAATAAATAAATACATCATATAAAAATTCAAAATAAAATTGGAGCCCCGGAACTAATTATTTTAATCAAATAGGCTAAAAATATGTAAAATAGAAAAAATAGTGGAAATGGATGGAAAATTTTAGAAATTTCCCAAATAATAAATAAATACATCATATAAAAAATTTAAAATAAAATTGAAACACCGGAACTAATTATTTTAATTAAATAGGGTAACAATAGCTAAAAATCAGGTTTCTTTCAAACTAGTTAGATGTCTCAACCAAACAATGCTATTAATCTGGGTAAAACAACTAAGCCAACTCAAAACAAGCCTTCTAATGCACAGCAGCCCAAACAAAACAGTGAGAATGGAGTTATCTGTCAAATTTGTGGTAAGCCGAATCATACTGCTCTTCGGTGTTGGCATCGCTTCAACCAAACTTACCAGTACGAGGAGATCCCACAAGCTTTGGCTACTTTAACACTCCCTGATGATCAAGACAAAGGTTGGTTCCCTAATACAAGTGCCTCATCTCACATGACAGACAGTGTTGGCAAGCTTTAAACTTATTCTAAATATTTTGGCCCTGAAAAAGTAATGGTTGGCAATGGTAGTTCTTTAGATATTACACATGCTGGATTTACAACTCTTGCTCTAGGCACTCAGAAATTAACTTTGAATGATTTTCTAGTGGTTCTTGAAATTAAGAAAAATCTGATTTCTGTTAGCCAATTAACTACTGATCAGCCACTTATATTTGAGTTCTTATCGGATGGATTTGTGATAAAGGACAAGACAACTTAAGCTGTGATCTCAATGGGAAGTAGATGTGGAGACCTTCATGCATTGCAACCAGCAAGGAAGGAAGTTTTCTTTTCAAATCGTTTTAAGATAGTTGATGATCAGACATGGCACCAATGGCTAGTGTAAGCACCCCATTTTTGACCGCTTGGCAGTCTACACTCCGTCCAGACTTGTTTTTAAGTCATTTTGGGTATATTCCAATCGAAACCAATCCTCTAGGTCCAAATTCCGTCTTTCCATTGCTTCGCGGGCCTGTCAGGCCCAAATAGAGGCAAATTGACCAAAATGCCCTTAGGGGCATTGTCCTTTCTTATTCCAATTCAAATCCCTCTCTCGAGACAGTTTATTCCTCGAGACGGTCTAAGTAGCAAAACTACTCACAAAACCGTTAGAGTAGCGGAAGTACTCACAAAACCGTTAGAGTGGCGGAAACACTCAAAACCCAGGCACGTCTCTTCGGAGACGGTAAGACCCCTTTCCAATCCCTCTCTCGAGACAGTTTATTCCTCGAGATGGTTCCAATCCAGGCACGTCTCTTCGGAGACGATAAGACCCCTTTCCAATCCTTCTCTCGAGACAGTTTATTCCTCGAGACGGTCTAAGTAGCAAAACGACTCACAAAACCGTTAGAGTAGCGGAAATACTCCCAAATCATCAACCCCGTTAGAGTAGCGGAAATACTCAACCCTGTCCGAGTAGCGAAAATACTCACAAATCATCAACCCCGTCCGAGTAGCGGAAATACTCACACCGTTAGAGTGGCGGAAACACTCAAAACCCAGGTCAACACTAGTGTCTGTTAGCTCACTTCGGTGAAAAATGACCAGACTACCCTTAGGACCTTTTCCGAGACTTTTCCGGTCAAGATGACCATTTTGCCCCTAAGCATCCGAATGCCCCGGGAACCACACCGGCTCTGGGTATCAAACCGGTAACCTCCTGAGAATACTTTTTATAGTGTTCTCAACCTCCCCTTACCTTTTCGGATCATTCCAAGTCAGTTCCGGCCAACTCGGTACAAAATGACCGTTTTGCCCCTAGAGGGCCGGTCTCCTTCTTCGACCATACCGGCTTTGAGTATCAAACCAGTAATGTCCCGAGAATACTTTTTATAGTATTCTCAACCTTCCTTTACCTTTCCGGACCATTCCGAGTTAGTTTTGGCAAACCCGGTACAAAATAACTATTTTGCCCCTAGTGGGCCGGTCTCCTTTTCTGACCACGCCGGCTCTGGGAATCAAACCGGAAACTTCTGGGAACATTCTAAATAATGTTTCTAGATCCCAAGTCTTTTTCCGGGGCAATCCAAGTTCGCCCCCGCAGCTTCTTAGTCCGATTGACCGTTTTGCCCCTAAAGGCCCGGTCAACTTCTCCGACACATCTTATCCTCACTTTTCAAGTCAAATACCTCCAGGACACTATTTTAAGTGTTCCTGCTCCTTTCTGGCCCCCCGGGTCATTCCCGGCTCCTCCAAATCATTCCCGGACTTTCCGGAGTCACTCCTAGTGAAGCCAGGCTAAAGTTTACATGGTAGTCACTAGTACAGGCGCTCAAATCTAGTCAAAGATACGTTTCTTGCCGACTTTAAACCTTTCCTAATTGGCTGGCGCCACTAGTAGTGGCGCCAAGCCAAAAAATGGCCTGGCGCCAGTGTAAAGTTTGCCATGGCGCTATTGCAACAGGCGCTAGGTTTGTCCTCCCTCTATAAATACAGAGCCTCATTCAACGTGAAAGGGGTCTACAAACTTAACCTAAAAATCCTATATTTCGATACACAGAGCTCGAGCACCTCCAAAACCCTAGCCTCCCTAGGTTTTCCCAAACCCTAGCCTCCTATACACTCATACACACCCCCATACACTAATACACTAGCCTTCAACCATCCCTTGAAGACTTGAAGAGTTGCCATCCAAAGCTTTAAAACAACTCCTAAAGACTGAAGGTGAAGATCAAGACAAAGACCGAAGACCGAAGACTACATGGCGCGCAAAATAAACTAGATACAAGGTAGACTCCCTATTTAAGTTTCCGCACTTCCTCCCTCTCTCTTCTCTCTCCAACCCACTTGGGTTTTCTCTATTTTAATCCCCCATCTCTTTCCCCCCCTTTCTTTGCATGCTTGAAACAAGGGGATTCCCGGTCCATGTGTAGGATTGGACTATTGGAGAGTCACCGTGTCGGGGGCTTTCTTCTAGTCTAACCAAAGACCACGTAGGTCCGGCCCCCTTGATTATGTGGTGAAACCTTAACCTTGTATGTTCACGACCCCAAATTGCATTGTGCATATCATAGTCTTGTATCTTCCAAAATTCGTTTTCAAAAAGTTGTTTTCAAAAATCGTTTTCAAACTTGTTTTCAAAATTGCATCAAAAGCTCTTTTTCAAAAACATGTTTTCAAAATCACAATCCTAGGGTGATTCTAGCCTTTCCATGGCTAGGGTTGCTTTAGGAAAGTGTTACATTGAAAGTGACCTTTTGGTCTATATTTTCAAATCTTGTTGTTTTCAAAACCGCTTTCCTAAAGTGGTTCTAGCCTTCTTATGGTTAGAATTGTTTTAGGAAAGTGAGATGTTTTTACACCTTCTAAAAACTCTCTTTAAAAATCAAAAATCTCTTCCTAAAAATCTCTTTTTCAACATACTTTCCTAAAACTCCCCTCTTCAAAATTGATTTCAAAAACTCCCTTCCAAAATCTATTTTTCAAAACTCTCTTTTTCAACTCCTTTCCAAAACTCTCTCTCTTAAAAATTCACTTTCCAAAAACGCTCCCTAAAAATCTTTCCAAAAACTCTCTTTTCCAAAATTTTCCTTCTAGAAACTCTCCTCTAGGATCTTCTTTCCAAAATTTACGTTTCTAAAAACACACTTTTCAAAACTCCTTCTCTTTAAAATCTTTTTCCAAAAACTCCCTCTTCAAATTCACTTTCCAAAAGTTCCTCCCTAGGATTCCCTTCTAGAAAACCTTCGTTTCCAAAAACGCACTTTCTAAAATCCCTTTTCCTTAGAGCCCAAGTCAAGCCCTAGAACCCTCAATTAGGAAACCCTAAATTTTCTTCCCAAAAACATGGTTTTCAAACTTTGTCCCAAACCTAGGTTTCCAAAATCTTTTGTTTTCTACATCAAAACTATACATGTTTCCAAAACCTATTTTCTATGTCAAAACTATAATTTTCTAAATCTAGGGTTTCTAGAATCTCCTTTTCCAAATCCTTCCCAAATCCTGTTTCCCCTTTAGGAAACCAAATCCAATCTCCCCGTTTAGGAAACTAGATCCCGTTCTCCGTTTTTGGAAACAAAATCCAACCTTTCTCTTTTAGAAACCAAATCTAATCCCTTCCTAATCCAAACCTTTCTTAATTCAATTCCTTCCTAAACCATAAGTTTCCTAAGTTTAAACTTTAAATCTTTCCTTAAATTTTAAAATCCAACTCTTTCCTAATTCAAATCATTCCTAATCCTTCACTTTCCTAAATCTTAAGTTTTTAAAACTTGAACATAAAAATTTTTCCTAATTCAACCTTTTCCTAATTCTACCCTTTTTCAAAATCTTTTTCAAATCCAAGCTTTCAAATCTTTCTTAAATTCAAACCTTTCTTAATCTCAAGATTTTCTAAAACTCTAAAACTTTCTAAATCTTAAACTTTCTAAATTTCAAATCTTTCCAAATTCAAAACTTTCTTAAGTTAAATCTTTCTAAACCTAAAAACTTTCTAAATTATAAACTCTCTTAAACTTCAACATCTTTCCAAATCTAAGACTTTTCTAAACTCAAAGCTTTCTTAATTTAAGACTTTCTTAAGTCGAAACTTTCTTAATTCAAACATTTCCTAAATTGAAAACGTTCCTTTTTCAAACCTTTCCCAAGACGAAACTTTCTTATTTTCAAAACTTCCTTGTTTTCAAAACTTTCCAAAATCAAAACTTTCCTTTTTCAAGCATTTCTAAATTCGAAACTTTCTTAATTCAAAACTTTTCTAATTTCAAAACTTTCTTAATTTCGAAACTCTCCTAATTTGAAAACTTTCCTAATTCAGAACTTTCCTAATTTGAAACTTCCCTAATTCGAACCTTTCCTAAATCCAATCTTTCTTAATCTCAAGTCTTCCCTAGGTCTCCTACCTTTCCTAAGTCTAGGTTTCCTAAACTTCCATCTTTCCAAAACCTATCTTTCCAAAGCAAGTCCAATTGTTTCAATTTCAATCTCAAATATCTTCTTCCAATTTCAAATCAAAATTCAATTTCCTTCTTCAATCCAACCTTCTATCGGACTCTTGTCCGAACTACGACTGACCTGATTCCTCCAAAGGGATACGTAGGCAACCTTCATAGGTGCGGTCACAATATTTTTCAAACTTTCAATTCCACCCTCATGGGTGCGGTTTTCAAAATCTTTTCAAATTTAAAATTCCAATTTCAAATTTCTATTTTCAAACTTCTACTCTCAATTTTCAAACTTTCCAATTTCAATTCCATCTTTTCAAGTCTATTTTCAAATCAAAGCAATCTCTTTTTAAATCTATTTTTCAATTCTTTTCTATTGCTTGCATATCATGCATCATGTTAAATTAGTTTTCAAACATTGTTTTTCAAAGTGAATAGGGTTGAACCATTAGTTAGTTAAAGACTCCTATAGGTGAATGTAGGGTAGATTGACATGTAGGTACCGAAAGGGCGGGGTAGGGTGATAGCTTAGTGCGTCTTCCCTACACGTAACCAACCTCTGAACCTAGATCACTGATTTCAAAGACCAAAAGGAGTTATTTTTCTAAAAAGGGCTAAATGTTTTCCAAAGGTTGCCAAACAACCTGTTTTCTTAAAAACCCTCTCTCGAGGAGATATTTTCAAAATCGTTTTTCAAAAACCCTAAGTGTAGTTTTCGGATTATTCTTAGTTTTTAGGTGACCTAACTCACCTTAATCAAGTTAGGTGGCGACTCCGAATCTTTTTCAAAAGCCCTTTATTCAAACCTGTTTTCAATTCAAACCTAGTCGCACTCATTCTTCTAGGAGGGTGAGTTCTAACGAGAGAGTACAATGTTTTTCCCACTTGTGTGAGTATTCCTCGAGTGCGAAAAATCTGGGCGCGACAGCTAGGACATCCAAACTTGCGGGTTGTGGAACACTTGAGGAAGAACAAGTTAATTACTAGTAGTTTTGGTCATAAAGTAGGAGCTATTTATGGTAGTTGTCAATTGGCTAAATCTTGTCGCTTGCCCTTTTCTCTTAATAATGAAATTTCTACTAAGCTATTTACCAAAATTTATAGTGATTTGTGGGGACCAGCCCTTATTTTATCAATACAAAAATTTTGTTATTATG
>CM065389.1:2712500-2727500 GCA_033060915.1 Euryodendron excelsum | reverse complement strand
CTCTCTCGGATTCTATAGTAGCATGGTTGATTCTTTGCTCTTTATTTCTCGCTATACTTGCGGTACCATCCTTCTCTTGCTTTATGTCGATGATATTATCATTGCAGGGGATGATACGACTTATTTGAATTGTTTTATTGCCAAGCTACATTTTGAATTTGCCATGGAAGATCTGGGTTTATTAAATTATTTTCTAGGCATTGTAGTTCATCATTTTTCTGGAGGTTTGTTTCTTGGTCAGCCTTCTTATGCTTTGAGTTATTGGAATGAGCACAAATGCACCATTGCAAACCACTTTCTACACCCATGGTCTACAAGGTGCAATCTCCCCCTACTGATTCATCTTTTGATAATCATCATCTTTATCGCAGCCTTGTGGGTGGTCTTTAATATTTAACATTTACAAGAATAGATATTGCCTACAGTATTAATTATGTTTGTTAGTATATGCATGCTCTTACAACATTTCATTGGCAATTAGTGAAGCGCATTCTGTGCTACATTCATGGAACACTTGATTATGGGATTCGTCTCTTGGCGCATAATGCTCTATCCTTTTATGCCTTCTTTGATGTGGATTGAGGTGGTTGTCCTACCACACGTTGTTCGACCATAGGCTATTGCACTTACTTTGGTGGAAATTATATCTCTTGGAGTGCAAAGAAACAACCAACTGCTACTTGTTCTAGTATTGAGGCCAAATATTGTGCTCTCTCTTCCACTACTGTTGAGCTCACTTAGATCTCTTTTATTTTACGAGACATTGGTGTTCACCTTTCTCAACCCTCGACTCTTTTTTGCGACAACCTCTCAACCCTTTACATGACTGTCAACCCTGTTTTCTATGCTTGCACTAAACATATTGAAATTGACTATCATTTCGTTCACGAGAAGGTTGCTCTTGGTGCTCTTCGTACTCATTATGTCTCCTCTTCCAATCAAGTTGATGATATATTCACTAAACTCCTCTCCAAAAAATCATTTCTCACTCTTCGATCCAAACTCAGCCTTTGGTTATCTCCTCAGACTCGTTTGAGGGGAGATATTAGTGTCATGGTACTAAACCAAGCCAAACCCAAACCCATTGACTCACCACTTATACAAGAGCAAATTATGGAGATTGTCTAAATAGCTTGAGCAAAGAGAATATTTCATATTACCCATTGAGATTGCCTAACGGGGTTGAACCGACTTGCTATATGTGTTAACTTGCTATATGTATTAATTTCCTTTCACATCTGTGTTGATTTCTTGTTCTCTAAGGTCTTTGACCTATATATACAATGAGAATATATTGAACGGCTCATTGCGGTGAGACCGTATTATGCCTACATCCTTTTTGTTATAATTCGTTTAGATGGTAACTTTGTTTTCTTTGAATAAATAATGCATGAGCAATCTTTTTGAAGTTTCTTCACAGCTTTTTTTCTAAGGGCCAACTACAAGTGGTTAGTCCATGCCTCATCAACCTCCCAACTACAAGTGGTTAGTCCACGCCAGCTAAATAGGATAACAAAATAAACTTCCTTGTCCACGATCTTGTGTTAAGTCAATCAAATACTCTGTGCTAATATAAAAACCATTCAGTCTTTTCTGTCCTTTTAGCACAGACATATATATATTAGCTAAGATAATTTAGTGTTATGCTATTTACAACTACAATGACCGATGTTGTTGGAATATTGGACTGGGAATTTGTCTCTTTCACTTAAATAATTTTTTTTATATGTATATATATTTATATAATTTATTCAAAATAATGCAGCTATTGTATATCTAAAATCAGAAGGTGTATTAATAAGTGTTTTAATTTAAAATAAAAGTCTCAACCACATCGTTTTGTTAAAAAATTCAGCATAGTTTTTTTGTTTGACTATTTTCCTGTGTTTGGCTGAAGTTCTGACAATGTTTTGTGGAAAAAATCGATATTTTCTGAAGCACATACATTATTTGAAAAAGGTCTTACTAATATAAGAAATAGGATTAAAAAAACATAACAGTCCAAAAGAAAAAGAGAGGCAAATTTGTGAAACTGATATATTTTAAGCCAGAAGTGTTGAATCAATTAAAAAAAAAAATACTTGGACCCATTAACTTAAGGACTGCGACACATTTATCATGGAAATGAACGTTTGTGTCTTCATCTTTTATGTACCTCCATAACAGAAAGTGATATGATTAATTGTTTAAGGCTTAGTAGAGTCCAATTTGCTATTCTTTGAAAATTGCATCATCAATTGTTTTTTCTTTTAAAGCACAAGGCTTGCATGCGTCGAAGACGTATCCATCATATTGCATCACAAGTTGCTGAACATATTTATTTGTTCAATTTTCTATTAAAAATGAAATCTTTATCATGCTGATTTGAAAATTTTTCGGTCTTTTTCGAGCCCTTGATGAGTAATTAACTAAGGTATTCATTTTGCTGTTCTGTAAGCTCCTTGCCAAAGCAACTAAATTATCCTCCGAGATTGTTTAATCCTATATGTAATCTATAAAAAGGCTATACCTTCATTATTTATTTGGACCCCTTTGGGCTGGGCTCAAGGATTTTAATGTTGAGCCTATGGGCTTGATTTTCAAAAAATAATAAAATATCTTTTTGTTTTTGTTCAGTTCTGTAGGAAACAGAGCTCAACTTGGGAGATGTCGACGTTCAATTAATGGGCCTAATTATTCCTTGAAGCCCAATTTTTCAAGGAAGCAGAAGATATTGTTGTCGAGCCCACTGGGCCATGTACAGTTGAATTGTTTCCCGCGGCAATGGAAGTGGAGCTGGAGGGTACAATCTCATTGTCTCTCTTTTATCACCGATAAGTAAGGTTTTGAACATCGTCTTCATCTACCATGGCTTTCTTTCCAACCAAACTTCTCACTTCTTCTCGCACTTTCTTGAACGCTGTTGGGTTTTTGATCAGGACTGTCATTGCCCAAACTATTATCAATTATTCTCATGCCCAGCACGCCTTCCGGTGACTGTATCAACCCAAGCCATCAAAGGGAAAAAGTTTGAGAAGAAGAATACTCCCCTCCCAACATGGCCTGAGTTTCAATAATAAAATTGTGGAATCTACTTCTCTTGCTTCCGTTCTCATCATACTTTTTACCGAAAGCAACTCTGAAGTTTATTCTGTTTGTGAGAGACATTACTAGCTCACTCAAATTGGTGAGTTTAGATGAAGCAACCGTTGGGAGTTTTTCATGTCGGTTGTGAAAGGGGCTAGTGTTCAATTTGTAAGTGTGAGAGAAAGTCTCACTCGTTGAGCTAGCTTTTCAGGTTGAGATAGGTTAAAAGAACAGCCATCACCACTATCAGAGCTCAAGTTCACCAATAATTTTGGCCCAACAGTCCACGAGAGATACTGGTTGTTTCTGTCTCTGACCCAAGGCCGATATATGAGGGGGAGATTGTTGGGTGTTTCCATATCCCTTGTTGGGGTTGAGAGTGAGGCAAGGGTCTTAATCATATGTGGCAATATCTTAGCACAGCCGGGCTACTTGGATTGGCCTATAAACATTTGGTTGTGTTGGATCTTGGGTGTAGGTTCCTCTTCGTCCTGTTGGTAAGTTTTTTTTTGTTTTATTTTATTTTATTTTATGAAATTCTGTTTTAACTCGAGCTGCTAGACCTGTATCTTGTTCAAAATCAGGTCCGTTGGAACATTTTTTCATTGTGTGCAATATTTATTCTTTTTGTGCTTGTTTACTTGGTGGCTACTGTATTGGCGGTGTTTTTATTTACCCTTCTTTTTTTTAAAAAAAAAAAATATTTTTTGTGGTGATATGATAAAGTGGTCCTCCTTAATTGACATGTAATTTGTGAGGGCTGGGCAGAAATTGATACTGAGGCCTTAGGCCCTTTACCTTGATTTCAATTTGTTTAGGGGAAATGATTTAATTTGTGATTGAATTGATATTCTGGTGAATTTTCTGTTTCGGCCACGGCAATGATCCGATAGCAAATGTTTATTAATTTGGAAGAAGTTATAGCTTCTCTGTTTGGTGATCTGTACTGTAGTCATCAATTTGAGGCACTGGGTTGCCAGATCTCCATGGTTAGTGTCAAGTATCTGAACAATTATCATTTTGACTAATTGCATCATTGTTCACAAACTGTGGTGCACCAAGGACGTAGTGCATGGTAAAGCAGGTGATTATGGCACCATACACAAGCCTATAAGCCTAAACTGTGGTGCATCAAGTTGTGTTTCTGCAAGGATATATGAGAATCCCCAAGTTACTCTGTGAAAGGGAAAGTGCAAGAAAAGAAAATAAAGTAAAATAAATTAATATTTATTTTTTTATTTTATTTTTTGGTTGGGTTAAAAAAATAAAAAGAAAAATAAATAGATATTTTCAAAGATTTTATTTTTAATTTTTATTTAATTACACTTTAAAATTAAATATTTATAAATAATTTCTTTTCCCTTTCTCTCTACCCGTCTAAGATACAAATTATTTCAAAGTTTCAAACATAGCATTAATCTCCTCTTCATGTTTTGTACTGTTAGGCTTAGGCCCTATCACTTGACGTGTACTATAGCCAGCTTCATATTTTTGTTCTTTTTCCTCAAAACTGAGCAGTGGCCTGTCTTTAGCGATTAACATATATGTGAAATTAAATAATAGAATAAAGTACACTTTTGATATTTAAATTAATTAAAGAGTCAATTAATGCTGTCAAAATGAGAGTCCACTCATCTCTGGCTTGAGAGCTGCCTGTCATTTACTCTTTTATTTTGGTAAAAAAAAAAAAGTATTGCGTTAGACCACGTAATAATTTTCTTAGGATGCTAGGCTCCATAGTAGTATAGGAGGAGAATAGAGTCTTCGCATGGGACCTAGTTACTGTTGAGTCAATGCCTTGATTTTGATGATAACAAAACATGGTTTAATGATCTAATAACTCTATTTAGTGTACAGATGAATTATTAATTAGATCTTGATTTGGAGCTTATTATAATGGAGGATTTATGATGCAAAGATTTGAATAAAGAATGAAAAGCATGATGAAGTGATGTATTCTACAAAGCTGATATTATAAGAAGAAAAAGAAATCTCAAGTTGATGAAAATCCTAGATTGAAGATTGATAAACATGAAAGAATAGCATATTCAACAATGGTGATCTTATAAGAGAACGAAGATGATGTATATCAAAAAAAAAAGAAGAATGAAAATGATTAAAGTCTTGATTTAAAAGATTGAAGACTTTGAGGACTTGAAGATATCTTGCAAAAATAGAAGAAGAAGAGACCAACTCAAAAACATAAAAGCTTTCTTGAAAGATTTGAAGATGTCTTAAAGACATGGAAGGAATCACAAGACTTGGAAAGCTTTCTTGGAAGAGTTGTTGAAGTCCGTGGAGAAGCTATATTGATTGAAGAATTCTAGAAGAAATCTAGAAATGAAGATGCTCAAAGAAGAATAGAAAATCAATTGAAGAAATGAAGATTCTAAGTCATTGAAGCTCTCTTGAAGATCTTGAAGAAGACTTGAATCAATGGATGAAGCTATGATGATGGAAGAGCTCTACAAGTGATGAAAATGAAGAAAATTCATCTTGAATGGATTGAAAATGTTCTTGGAATCATCTAACCTTGAAAAAGCATTTGTAAGCTTTAAAAAGGTTATTTGAATGATCCTTGAAGAGATTGGAAGCTTTGGAAAAGAATGAAGAAAAGTTACAAAAATATGGATTTTAGTAAAAAAAGTCGACCCCTCAAGCAAAAAGAGTCGACTCATTCGAACAGAGCCTTGGATTTGTGCTGGAAACTCAAAAGAGTCGACTCCTGGCCAAAAAGAGTCGACTCATTGCAACAGAGAAACAAAAATTCTGCAGACAGCTTAAAAGAGTCGACTCATTTGGACAGTGACTTGAAAAATCTGCTGAAATGTAAAAAGAGTCGACTCATTGTAAAAGAGTTGACCCCTAGACCGTAACGATTAGTTTTCTGATAGACGGTATGGGCAAAAATGCAACCAAATCTTCTCCCATACTTCTCCAACGGCTAGAATCGATTCATACCTATATATATGAGATACATACAGCTTCAAACAAGTAGAGAAGAGCAATCATATCATTCATATCAAGTGCTTGAAGCTGAAAATCACCTGTACCTTACTGCCACATACTTTTGCTGAGTGTTTAAAGTTATCTATTGAGTTATATTTGTTCATATACTCACTAGGAGAGTTAATCTTTGTATAACCTTTATTCATTCTCATTTGGGTGGGTTTGTAACCTTGTAAGTTTGATTGTTCTTGGGAAAAACACTTATAAGTTTAAAAGAAACTTGAACAAAATCTCTTGGGTTTTGAAAGCTTGGGAAGAAGCTTTTGTAAGAGTGAGCTGGGCACTCATGGCACAACCAGAAGCTGTGTAAGGAGTATTACATAGTGGAATTCCTTCGAAAGGTTCGAAGAAGAGAGGACGTAGGCAAGGTTGACCGAACCTTTATAAATCTGGTGCACTTCTCTTCTGCCTCTGTTTTGCTTATTTGCTCACTATACATGCTTGCATAAATACTTGTATTGATGTACACTTCACTTGCTTGATATATATACTTTGATTAATTATTACTAAAATACATAAACGATTTTTATTTGCAATTCTTGATATAAATTCTATAAAACCCAATTCACCCCTCCTCTTGAGTTACCTACTTGGGCCAACAGTTACAAGGCAAGTCAAGAGCATAGGCCTAAACATTGCCCATAGACTATAAAATATGAATAAGCTCAACAAAAAGCTGCAAAAAGTCAAACCTAAAACTTGAGCGAAAATTACGATAAATTTACACTAAAGTGTGAAGTTTTTTTTCTTCAAATTTCTATTTGGAGCTGATGAAGTTTTTGTCTTCCAAAATGCACATATACCATCTTAAAATTTTCTTTTCTTTTTTTTTTTTTTTTTTGAGAAAACTCAAAAAATATAAACAAATAAATATATCTGTCTATGAAAGTGAGAGGGAGGTTAGTACTTGAACCCAAAACCATGAGCAAGAGTGGCGAGGTCCCAATCAACCGGACAATCCCTTTCCTCTCTCTATATACCATCTTAATAATAGGTTGATAGTGTAAACAAGTAATCATGAAATACTTGAAAAAGGACAGGTAGTACTTTAAGGAAAATGCTATTATTGCCGAAAATCTTGCAAAAAAACAAAATCTTATTAATTATTGTACAAACAGAACACGTAGATTTAGAAAGAAAAACGAAGAGGGCACAGTCGTTATTCAAGCACACATTCATCTCATCCTACTACTGCATATATTGCATCTAGTACCAATGGCTTTATTCATCAACCAAAGTGCCCATTAAATATCATAGTTTGTAGCTACAAGGCAAATGGCATTTTTCTTGTGCATTGATATCCCGGGTATCACCTCCATGTTTATGCCTTCCTTCTTCATCCCATCAGGCAATTTCCATTCAAATGAATGGAGAAGATTAGCACGTGCAAGCTCCACTGTCGCAGCGGCCATGTGGAACCCAGGGCAACCTCTCCGGCCCGCAGCAAAGGGAACAAGCTCAAAGTCTTGACCTTTGAAGTCAATTGAACTGCCCAAGAATCTCTCCGGCAGGAACTCTTCTGGGTTGTCCCAAGCTTTTGGGTCCCTTCCAATGGCCCATGCATTCACATAGACTAGGCTTTTTGGTGGAATTTCATATCCATCTATGTTGCTCCTATGCATTGTTTCACGTTGAATTAGCAGTGGTACTGTGGGGTACAATCTCAGTGTTTCTTTTACTACTGCCTTAAGCTAGGGAAGCCCCCAATATATACCATAACCACTGCTTTAATGTGGTCCCAAGTGAGATCAATTTCCAACCAACGTTCCTTTTGCAATCTAAGCAAGACGTCAGTGATGTCTTCTTGGTGATCGGATTAGTTTTGTGTTTTGGGATCAAGATGATGGTCGATGATTATCTTGGTAGAAGGTGTCCAATTGTTTGAAAATTTTCTCAAGCCGGCCACGCATTCCGGTGAGTTTATCAACCCAACCCAACCCAAACCCATGGAAGGAAAATGGTCTGAAAAGAAGAAGCTTCCTAGCATGAAATGAGCTTCGTTGATTAGAGTGTGAAATCTACTTCTTTCGTAACCTTCATCCTCGTACCTCTTTCCCAAAGCAACTCTGCAGATTATGGTGCTTGTGAGAGCCATTACTATCTCACTCAAGTTGATGACTTTAGCAGAAAAAGAAGAAGAAGAAAAAGCAAGTTTGGAGATTTTCTCCATCATTCGAGACACTTCTTCTTCGCGAACTGAACTAAAGGATTGCACCCTTTTGAAGCTAAGGAGCTGAAGAACGCAAATCTTTCTCATTTCACGCCCGTAATTACTATAGGGTGCAAAAGCCAAATCCAACCCGTTGTAAGACAGTCTTCGCTGACCAACCAAGGAAGGCCTACTGGCAAACTCGAGATCACGCGTCTTCATCACCTCTTTCGCCATTCTTGCTGAAGAAACCACGAGGGTTGGCATAAGACCAAGGCGTAAGGACATGAGAGGACCGTATTTCTTAGACAGTTCCCATAGGTAGCG
This sequence comes from Euryodendron excelsum, assembly GCA_033060915.1. NCBI lineage: Eukaryota > Viridiplantae > Streptophyta > Magnoliopsida > Ericales > Pentaphylacaceae > Euryodendron > Euryodendron excelsum. Next base: position 2,718,949 of record CM065389.1, on the reverse strand, counting down.
ATGAGGAACCGAGTTATCAATCTGGTGTAAGTTTCCAATGAAGGGAAGTCCAGGAGGACCCGGCGGAAGAACCACACCTAGTACTCTATGTTCTCTGTGTTTATGAAGAACAAACAAGACGAAATGGGAAGAAGAGCTAGTAGTAGGAAAAGGAGCAGCACCATCATTAACTGTTCGAGGGGAGCTATAGCTAGCTAGCTAGCTAGCTGCTGCTATATATATAATTAACTTTGTGCTTCTTGCAATAGATCGGTGGGAGAGGAGTCACTTTGTATAGACAGTGGAAGTGAGAGAAAAAAAAAAAAAAAAAAATAGGAGGGGAGTAGTGGGCAGTTTCTTCGACGTACTGTTTTATGCTTGTCAGTAACCTACAGACGTGTAACTTTGGTATTTTGTTTTTTTGATAAGCAAAGAGAAGGGTGTATTAATGATATAATAGATACAGAGATGGCATTACTGTGATGAAGAGGCCAGAACAGATTCAAACCTTACAAAAGAGAATATGAGAGAATAGGATAGGGGAGGAAGGGAGGAGGGGGTTGGCCAGAGCCCAACTAGAGATTCTTAGTAGAGATAGCACAATTAAGGGCTCTAACTTTAGCAATATTATGAATGAATTATGTGACATTGAAGTTAGAGCTAGATGTTTTCGCCTTCACCCAGGGTAATATTTGTTAGACTATTTTAAATTGAGCTAACATTAATTATAGTTACTTTTATAAACACGGGTTGGACTCAGGTCTGGATGAGATAAACATGGTAAGCCCAATAAGGTTGTGATCTGTCATGCATGAGCTAATGTGCACCTATTGAATCAATGTGGTTTGGCGGTATTTAGTGTGGGCCTGGTTAGTTAATTGAGCTCTTTATTGAGGGGCCCAATGTGACTAGGGTTTTAATATATATAGAGGCTAAGTCCTCTCTCTTCTCTGATCAGACTGGTTTTCCATAAAATTCCGTCATACAGAGAGTGGGTATAGAGAGGAAGACTTGTCACTAACGTGTGTTCGTCAGGATTACAACTGCTGCTTCATTGGGTCAAATAATCATGGAGCAAACAGGAAAGTTTTGCTTCCTTCTTGAATCTTTAATCATGTTGATGTTCTTATATTCACATATAATTCATGGTCATGTTTTATGATCAATTTTATGCTTACATGTGGTATCAGAGCCTAATATATGTGGATTAGGGACTCATTGTGTAATTTTAAGCTATTAAACTCGATTATGAGTTGTTAAACGTGAAACTTGTGTGATTTAATCTGGACAATAAAATGATCCTTTTTAAATTATTTTAGAGGACTTTTATTCCTCTCGGAACAATGAACGTTTTGGTATAAAGATTGTAACTTAACTTGATTTGTAGAGAGAGATCTAAGGTTTTGAAGTTTTGGGTTGAAACTTGAATTTTTTGATGAAATCCTTCAATATGTTATGGTTTTATGTATAACTTTGCATTAGATTACATATTATTGCTTCTAGGATGCATACAAATTTTTTGATACAAGTTTGTGCTAGAAAAAATTGAGTTTTGAAACCCTAGCCGCCATAGCCGAAACTAGGATTCTTGAAAATCCAATAAATCTTGTGTTTCATCCTTCAAAATCATCATAAACGTGATCCTTGATGTCTAAATAGATTATTTGTGTGGTTAAATTGCATAAATCATGCCTAAAAATGTTGAATTTATTCACAAAAAAAAAAAATGGAGTTGGATCGTTTTTCAGCAATCGGGTCTGCTTTGCAGACATTCGGGTCGGGTTTGACCCGGGGTAAGGAAGATGACCCAGATGAGTCAAGGGAGGCCAAACAAAGCCCACGTTCGGCCTATGGAGAACAGATTTTGGGGTCAGTCCAAAAATGAAAAATGTTCCTCTTGAATTGAAGATTCCAAATATTATTTTTTCATAATTTTTAGGGACTGTTTGGTATTTTTTGAGGCGAAAAAAGTGTAATTTTTTTGCATTTTCTCAAAAATCGTGCACAATTTTTTGAAGATTTTTTATAGGTAACATGTTTTCGACTTTTTAAACATCATGGAATATTGTACTCTCTCTGGTTTGATACATAAAATAGTAATTGCTATTTAGAGTTCTTTTTTTGGCTCATTTTAAGGGATTTTTTTGCGTTTTCTTGAAAACCGTGTGTACTTCTTGGGTAATTTTCTATAGATAACTTGTTTTCAACCTTATGAACCTAATGGAGATGAGTACTCTTCGTGGGTACTCTTGTGTACATTATACTCTCTCTCATAAGTCCTTTTAGGTGCCTAAATTCGTCATTTCATGTTGGAAATTGCAATAAATGGTTTCGATACATGGTTTAGGCAATGTATATGTAATCACAGGGTGTATTTGGTTATGTACCCATAAGGATGTGATTGCAGGCATATTGTTATGCTAGATGTGATGTAGGGCAATTTTACATAAAGTGATGTTATGATAAGAATTTTCGATTAAAATGGGTGCTACTGCCCAAAGGGGTACATTCATTAGATCTGATTTTCTTACATATGGTATACGACTGTGTCCATTATGTTATTGCATACAATCGCCTACCCAAAGGGAGTTATTGTGTGCTTTAATGACAAGGATGTGATTCAGTAACTGATCTGAGAGTGCCTAGTTTTGAAAATTTGTCTGCCCAAAGGGGACCAATTTTCAAATGCTTGGGTGATCTCATATGGTGGTTATTTGAAAGGAGCCTCATAGCATGTTGCACTCTCTATCCAAAGGAGAGACGACAATGATGCACCGGGATATCCCTATTATTTATACTTGGCAAAATTGTTGCCCTTATCTTACTAATATATTACCTTATTTTGGTTGTTGCTAAAGAGTTTCCTTTGTAGTTAACAACAATAACACCACTGTTGTGTTGTTGAATGATTCGAATTTTAAGAAGTGGAAGCAGGATATAGAGTTAGCTTTGGGTATTGTTGATTTGGATTTAGCCTTTAGAGAACCTGAACCCGCTGCACTCACTGATTCTAGTACTGCTTCTGAGAAGGAGTTATATGCAAAATGGGATAGATCCAATCGACTCAGTCTTATAGCTATCAAGAGATCCATCCCTGAGCATCTATTGACGGGCTTGCCTGAGACCAATAATGCCAAAATGCTATTTGAGGCTATAGAACAGAGATATCAAGTATCTAGTAAGACTGAGACTGGATCCCTGATGAATGAATTCACGAGTTTAAGGTATGATAGCCAGAGTGGGGTAAGGGAATATGTTTTGAAACTTGTTTTTCTCCAATCCAAACTTAGAGGTCTGAATGTAACTCTCCCTGATAATTTTATTGTCCATCATGCTCTTAATACTCTTCCACCAGAGGTCAGCCATATAAAGATCGCCTATAACACCCAAAATGAGTTTTGGATAGTAAATGACCTCATTGCCAAATGTGTCTTAGGGGAGGATAAGTTTAAGAGAGAGAAAACTGAGTCCGCCTTACTTGTTTCTCATACTAAAATCACACATGGGCAGGGTTAAGGGAACCGAAAAAAACCATAAGAGATCTAGTGCCAACATCTCTCATAAAGGTCGGGATAATAAAGGGCATGGTAAAGGTCACGGTCAGACTCACAATCCTTTAGGTTCTAATGCTACAATTAAGAAGGCCATCAAGTGTTTTTTCTGTAGGAAAGAAGGCCACATAAAGAAAGATTGTCATAGGCACAAGTCCTAGTTAGAAAATAAGAAGAAACAGGAAAGAGGTAACTCACTTGCCTTAACTTGCTTTGAATCTAATTTCATTAGTGTGCCATCAAATTCTTGGTGGTTTGACAGTGGTGCAATTGTTCATGTTGCTATGTCTTTGCAGGGATTCAGAAGCAAGTAGAGGCCAAGTAAGAGTGAGGCCAAGCTTAGAGTTAGAGATAATAGCATAGTTAGGGTCGAGTTTATAGGAGATGTCATTTTAAATTTAGAAACTAGTTTTCAACTTGTTTTGGAAAACACTGTTTATGTACCGTCTTTTAAACGAAATTTGATTTCTATTTTTTCTTTGGACAAATTTGGATATGATTTTCAATTTCAAAATGGCATGGTTGATTTATTTTATAATTCTAAAATTGTTGGCCATGGTTTTCTATCTGATGGATTATACAAGTTGAAATTGGGACAAAACAATGAGTATGCCTCCTTTCTGTTGGCCCAAGTGCCTCCTTCAAGAATTTGTTAAAATAATCAGAGTATAAGTATCAAGCAAATGAAGTGTACAGTAGAACAAGTATTTGCAAGCATGCATAATGTAAGCAAAACAGAGGCAGAAGAAATATGCACCAGATTTATAGAGGTTCGGCCAACCTTGCCACGTCCTCTCTTCTTCGATCCTTACGAAGGAATTCCACTATACAATACTCCTTACACAGCTGCTGGTTGTGCCACGAGTGCCCAGCTCACTCTAGAGTGTTTTTCCCAAGAACACTTAAACTTACTAGGTTACAAACCCACCCAAACAAGAATGAATGAAAATTATATAGAGAGTGACTCTTCTAGTGAGTATACAAATGAATACAACTCAATGGATAACTTTAAACACTCAGCAAAAATATATGGCAGTGAGGTACAGCAGCTTCAAGCCCTTATGAGGTTATTCTTCTTCTTTGAAGCTGTATGTATTTCATATAAGTTGGAAAGTATGGGAGAAGATTTGGTTGTGTTTGTGCCCATTAGCCGTTAGAGTCTAGGAGTCGACTCTTTTCAAAGCATTTCAGTTTTTCAATTTCTGTCCAAATGATGACATTCTGTTGCAATGAGTCGACTTTTTTGGCTAGGAGTCGACTCTTAATTTTCTGTTCGAATGAGTCGGCTTTTTAACTTGAGGAGTCACCCTTTTTCCAAAAACTCATATTTTTGTGCTTCCAATCTCTTCAAGTATTCTAAATGGGCTTTTTAAAGTGCAAACACTTCTTCAAGATTAAAAATCCATTCAAGGTGAGTTTTCTTCATAAGACTCTTCCATTATCATAGCTAATTGAAGAATAAGAGCTTCCATGTAGAATCTTCATTTCTTCAATCAACATGGCTTCTCCATGGACTTCAACAACTCAAGAAAGCTTTCCAAATCTTGTGATTCCTTCCATGTCTTCAAGACATCTTCAAATCTTCTAAGAAAACTTCCATATTTTGAGTTGGTATATTTTTCTTCCATTCTTGCAAGATATCTTCAAGTACTCAAAGTCTTCAATCTTTTAAATCAAGACTTTGATCATTTTCATTCTTCTTCTTTGATATCCATCATCTTCATTCCCTTATAAAATCACCATTGTTGAATATGCTATTCTTTCATGCTTATCAATCTTCAATCTAGGATTTTCATCAACTTGAGAATCCTTTTTCTTCTTATAATATCACCTTTTGTAGAATACATCACTTCATCATGCTTTTCATCATAAATCCTCTATTATGATAAGCTTCAAGTCAAGTAATTAATAATTCATCTGCACACTAAGTAAATTATTTTCATGACCTTTTTGTTATCATCAAAATCAAGGCATTGACTCAACACTGTTCATGGTTAATAGTGTGTCCACCTAGAGTTAAAAAGAAATTATGATACACTTTAAAATTTTGAAAATTTTTTAAAATAGACGTTGAGAATACTTTTTGATTTTAGACCTTAAAAACTGATTAAGGACTAAGTTAGAAAAGTGCTGACACGGAGTGGGGACCTTTTGGAAGTCGTACACGACACACTGATAGTGGCCTTTATTTCTCTACTTTTTGTGAAAGACATTGATGATTTCACGTGGACATGCATATGGGAAATCTGATGCACTTGAAAAGTTTTTGCCAAATAGACTTGAGAATCAATTGATGAAAAAGATTAAGGTTGCCCAGGTATACCGTGCCTGGTAGTCAGACTGATGTCACAGCAATGGATCGTTTGCCTTGAAAAGGGATGTTGCCGAATATACGTATCTGTTTGCCAAATACTTGCACTCTTAAAGACATGATGAGGAAAGTACTCTTAAAGACATGATGAGGAGTATGATGAGTAGGAGTAATTTGCCTATATACTTTTGGAGTGATGCCATTAAGTCTGCCTTGTACATTCTCAATAGGGTTCCTAGCAAGTCTATTCCTAAAATACCTTTTGAGTTGTGGACTGGTAGAAAGCCTAGCCTTAACCATCTTCGTGTCTGGAGTTGTCCGGCATAGGTTAGGATATATAACCCTTCTGAAAGGAAAATCGACCCTAGAACTACTCGTTGTTTTTTTATTGGGTATCCAGATCATTCTAAGGGATACATGTTCTACTGTCCTACATCAGGTGCTAGGATTGTTGAGTCTTAGATAGCTAAGTTTTTGGAGCATGATACAGCTAATTTGGAGACCTCATAGCATCATGATGTGGATAAGCAAAGCGAGGTGGTGTCTATCCCTTTGCCCAATATCTAGATTTTTGTTTTGCCTACACCTATGGATGAAGTTGATCAGGA
>CM065389.1:2660000-2707500 GCA_033060915.1 Euryodendron excelsum | reverse complement strand
AAATGTGGGTTACGTAGTAACTTTTAAAATATTTTTAGACAGTTTGGAAATATAAAATTACGTGACAGATCCTGACCAAAATTCAAATGTTGGCTTTTTATAATGGTATAGATATAGTATAACTAATTCCTAAATGACATGTGCATATATCTATGAAAAATACTATTCTTCCGAAAAAATTTGTACAAAAAATCCATCAGAATGATGTGATAGCATCATTATTATAATTAAGAGCCATCATGATGAGTGTTTTGTTTTAAAATGAATAACTCTTATCCAATCACATTATCTGATGATAAATTATGTAAAAAAATTTCTGTTTGTATAGCATGATCCTATATATATATATATATATATATGTGCATGCATGATTAATTTTCAATCCCAAAATGTTCCTAAAATTATTTTGCTTTACATGGCATATGTTATGTTGCAACATTATCATCATTTTTTCTTTAATGGACAAACCTCCCATCGCAAACTCATCCATCATGTTCAAAGATGTTTACGCTTTTTCCATGCTAAAACCACGCTGATCGTATTGATGGACCGAAAGGAAATTTCAGAATGATCTAATTGCATCACCATCAACGTGCTGTTTGTCGGTGATAAGCTCAGACATATCTGGATGAAAAATCTAATTGCATCACCACCTCTTGTTATGCCATTCCCGGTTATCTGGATGGAAAAACTAGACTAAAAGAAAACACATAATTATTTCTATATATGTATACAGTATATCTTGGTTTTTGCCTTTCGTTTTGTAATGCTTTAAAAAAATTTTCACGATATTAATCGATCAATGCTTGCTGCTCTCTGGAGGAATAAGGCCTGCTTGACCAAGCTGTAAGTGAAGCTTAAAGGTCCAACAATCTGGAGAATTCATAGTATAGTATAGTAAATATTCATACGTTGCTCTATCCAGGGTTTAGTTGGATGATGTCACCCAATATTTGATGGAATCAACCCATTGTACCAAAAATAGCTCATTGCAAATTAGATTGGCTATTATTATTATTATTATTTATTTTTACGCTAGGAGGGCAGCATTGTAGAAGTTGTGTACAAATTACAAGCATATTGCCCAAGCAATATTGTATGCAGGAGGCATCAACATACAACTTTTTTCATACACCTAGGATTAGGTAGTTCTTCATGATGGATATAGTATGACTTGGTAGTCAAGGCATAGGAATGACAATGGGGTGGGCTCAGTATCGGTTTGCTTGAGCCCTACCTCGCTTCTAATAGAAAAGTTTTATCTCATACCCTGTTTTAAACTTGAGAATTTCAGTTCCGTTTCATTTAAGTTAATGGAAATTCGAATTGAAATAGGTTCAACTTGTATAAAAGTTTAAAACAAAAATAAATCTAAAAAAAATAAAAAAAATACAAATTATAATAACTCTAATAGGATATTATATTGAGAAAGAAAGAATCTAAAATCTAAGACTAAAAAGTTAATATTAGAATTCTATTATTTTCTTATATATTAAGGATATTTTGTGCAGTTAAATATAATATAATTACTCAGGTATTTCATAATAGAATCGGGCGGGTTTGAGATGAAGTGACCTAAACCTTACCCCGTCTCAAACTGGCATAGAATTTTGCTTTCTTTCCCATACCTTACCCCTAACCCGTTTATTCATATCTCAAAACGTTCTTATTAGGGATGGGGTGAAGCGGAGTTCTGATTTTTCGACTCCAATTACCATCCCTATCAAGGCTTGAATCCTAGATGTCCGATCTATTCAAGTTCTCTGGTTCAAAACCTTTTAGGTGCTATCAACTCATTGGAGCTACTTTAAGATTTTTAGTCTGGTAATTATTAAGTTTGTGTGGAAGGGAGGCCCGGTCGGAATTAGTCAAGGCCTGGGTGTCCCGATTAACAAAAAAAAAATAGTATGGACATGCTTTAGTGATCAGTGGCAATGTTGATATAAACGAAGATGCTTCTTGATAGTGCTATACCCAGTACCAGCTTGTTGCTAGTATGGGAATTCGATCTGCTTGTAATTCACATAGAGAAATACATCTATTATATATATATATATATATATATGGAGTGACTGAGAGCTTTATAATAGAAATAAAAGAATATACACATATACAAGGGGCATACCCGCTAACATGGTTGGGACAAACCACAGAAGCAAATCAAACGTGGCTAGGCAACAACAACGTGGCTAACATGGTTGAGTACCATTCCAGCTAATAGGTGGGGCCATCAGAAGTGGACTGTGATATAGCAGCAAGTGACCAACAAAATATCAGCCACAACGTTAACAAAATTTCACCAATCTCAAGTTTTATTCCTATATATATGCTTAGGGTAATGCAGAAAATTCATACAAATTTTCATAGAAAATGATGTATTTGTGTGAAAGTCTTTCATTTTAAAACAAAATACTCACCATAATGATATTTTATTATAGAACTGTTACTAGCACTTCATTTTCATGCAAATTTTTTTATAAGAATGACATTTGTCATACGTTTATAATGGGTACGTAAGTGCGTTGATCACAGAATAATATTGTGATGTATAATTAAAAAGTATATTCTATAGGTTTGAATTATACTTAATATAATATTATTGACATTTTTTGGAACCCCGCTTATGAAGCTAACTTTATTTTCTTATTGCTTTTAGTTTGAATAAATAATGTATGAGCAATCCCTCGTATTGTTTTGTTAGCCAAATTTCTTCACAGCTCTTTTTCCAAGGGCCAACTACAAGTGGTTAGTCACCTCATGAATTTTAAAGTACAAGAAGAAATGTGCCAACTTAATGGGATGATGAAATTAAACTTACTTGTCTAGGATTTCATTAAAAATAAAAAAATACAAGTGGTGATTAATTTTCAACTACAGGTAGAAATGCGCAAGCTATATATGATAACAAATAAAAACTTAATTGTTCAAGATTTTGTTAAGTCAGCTAAATCATCTGTGTTTTAATTTTCGAGTATTTGATGTTTGAATTGGTAAACTTTACAGTGATAATAATGTTTTAAATTAACTTTTGATTTTGATACCTGTAAATTATATGATCAATTTGAATTGAATATTAAGCTATATTGAATAATAAATAAGTCATGCAACTAATGGGTGATCAAACAGCAGGAGATTCCCCTTCAACTCTAGCTAAAATTATAATAAAAGTTCAAATGATTTTGTATTGGGCATTAGCATGCCTTGCACGCCGCACTCCCACTAGTTATTATATAAAGCACAATAATTTCAGGAACTTTAGAATTGAAAGCTAATCATGCATACATATATATTATTTATTTATTTATTTTAAGGAATTACATTGAGAAAGGTCTAAGTTAGGAAGGAGATCAAGGGAAAGGAATGGCCAATTAAGCTAAACCTAGTTGGTTATATATATATATATATATATGTATATGTATGTCATTTAGGACCTATGTTTATATAAAGAGACTGCTATCAGTTTTATTACAGAGTACAAAGTTATTTGTAGCAGCTATCTCCTTGAACAATAATGGTGTTACTCCTTTTCCTTCTAGTTCTTCCCATTTTCCTCTTGTTTGTTCTTCACAAACCCAGAGAAAATAGACGTGTGATTCTTCCACCGGGTCCTCCTGGACTTCCCTTCATCGGAAACTTACACCAGATTGATAATTCGGCCCCTCACTGGTACCTATGGGAACTGTCGAAGAAATACGGCCCTCTCATGTCCTTACAACTCGGTTTTGTGCCAACTCTCGTGGTTTCTTCAGCAAAAATGGCGAAAGAGGTTATGAAGACTCACGATCTCGAATTTGCTAGCAGGCCCTCCTTGCTCGGCCAACAAAAACTGTCTTACAATGGCTTGGACTTGGCTTTCGCACCCTACAATGACTACTGGAGAGAGATGAGAAAGATTTGTGTTCTTCAGCTCTTCAGATCCAAAAGGGTGCAATCTTTTCATTCGATTCGCGAAGATGAAGTGTCTCTAATGATCGAGAAAATCTCCAAACTCGCTTCCGCAGATAAAGTCATCAACTTAAGTGAGACAGTAGTGGCTCTCACAAGCACCATAATCTGCAGGATTGGTTTCGGCAAGAGGTATGAAGATGAAGGGTATGAAAGGAGTAGATTCCACAGTCTGCTCAACGAATCTCAGGCCATGATGGCAAGCTTCTTCGTATCAGACTATTTTCCTTTGATGGGTTGGGTTGACAAACTCACTGGATTGCGTGGCCGGCTTGAGAAAAATTTCAAGGAAATGGACACGTTCTACCAAGAAATCATCGACGATCATCTTGATCCGAAAAGACAAAAATCCGAGCAAGAAGACATCACTGACGTCTTGCTTAGACTCCAAAAGGAACGTTTGGTTACTATTGATCTTACTTGGGACCACATTAAAGCAGTGCTTATGGTAATTCTCAAGCAATATCTCCATTTGGTTGTAGTTACTTTACGTCTCTTTTTCGTCTTTTGAAATTTTAACATAACCTTATTTAATAGATTGGTGATAACTATTTCTGTTGAAACTCTGTTTGGTAAGTTAGTTTTGAAATTTATTTTCAAAAATTTTTTTAGAAAACACTCAAGTTCTAAGAACCATTAAAAATTTTTTTTTTGAGTTTCGAAAATCTTTATTTTAAGTTTTTTTATTTTTGCTTTTTTACTTATCTTTAGAATATAAAGCAAAAAAGCAAATAATTTTTAACTTATAAGCCAAAAAAATCAAATGAAAAAACTTGAAATAAGCTCTAACAGACTCATAGTGTCTTAACCCTTCAAAAATTTTAAGAAATTTGAGTCCTTCAAAATTTTATAAGAATTACGTTTGCTCCCTCTCAACACAAATTCTGCGTCTGCCAGCCTGTAACCATCTTCCTTTGATTTTCTTGCAGAATGTATTTGTCGCTGGAACAGACACAAGTGCAGCCACTTCAGTTTGGGCAATGACAGCGCTAATGAAGAATCCTAAAGCGATGAAAGAAGTGCAAGAGGAAATCAGAAATTTGATCGGAGAAAAAGGAATTGTAGACGAAGATGATCTTCAAAAGCTTCCGTACCTTAAAGCAGTGGTGAAAGAGACAATGAGATTGCACCCCACAGTGCCACTGCTAGTGCCACGCGAGACAATTCAAACAAGTAACATAGACGGATATGAAATCCCACCGAAAACCCTAGTCTATGTGAATGCATGGGCCATTGGAAGGGACCCTGAAGCTTGGGACAACCCAGAAGAGTTCTTGCCGGAGAGATTTTTGGGCAGTTCGATTGACTTCAAAGGTCAAGACTTTGAGCTTGTTCCGTTTGGCGCTGGCCGGAGAGGTTGCCCTGGGATCTACATGGGTGCTGTGACAGTAGAGCTTGCACTCGCTAATCTTCTATTTTCATTTGACTGGGAAATGCCTGCTGGGATGAAGAAGGAAGACATAGACATTGAGGTGATACCTGGCATTACAATGCACAAGAAAAATGCCCTTTGCCTTGTAGCTAGAAACTATAAGTAATGGTTTGTGTGTTCCCTCTTATTTTCATGCTGAATGTTTCAAAGAGTTATCCGGTGTACTACGTTTGTTGTATGTATAACAATGCATAATATATGGTTATATATCCAAACAAGGCATATAAATTACTAATGGAAAATGTTATTCTTACAAAAATTTTATATAAAATTTACATACAAAATGAGGTGACGCAATAATAATTTTGTAATTAAAAGTTATTATGATTAGTATTTGTTTTGAAATGAAATATTCTCATTGAAACATATCATTTTGTATAAAAATTTTATATAAATTTTTTATTTATATAACATTACTCATTACTAATGGATTATATGAAAGCTCAAAAATTCCCACTGATGAAATATTCTCACAAACACAAGGTCTACTCAACATAAATTAGACATTAACAAAGCTTTTTAACCTTTCACAACGCGAAAGCAGAACTCGATTTCTTCTTGATTTAAGTGAAAGATGCTAACCGACTAGTTAGACATGCGGCAAGCAAAGACCATATAGCTCGGATTGACATAAAACCTAATCTTTGGAAGTACTACCAGTTTTTTCTAATTTTAAGTACCATGATTACTTGTTAATAATGTCAAGAACTTCACCAGCTCCCAACCATTTTGCAGTCAACGAATCTTCGAAGAAAGTAAATGACAGAGGCGGCTGTCTGAGCAAGAGGTGGATGTGGCTGGCCGGACATGATTTTGATAGCCTCAATTGACTCTTTAATTACAAGAATCAAAAGTTTAGATTTTGTAAGGCCGGACATGATCTTCATAGCCTCAATTAACTCTTTAATTAAGTAAAGAATCAAAAGTTTAGGCCTCGTTTGGTAACCATTTTTTGTTTTCGTTTTTTGTTTTTTTGTTCAAAAAAAACAAAAACCGCCGTTTGTTTAAATTTTTTTTTAAAGTTTTTTACAAAATTCAAAAAAAAAAATTAAAAACACTAAAATAGATGTATTTTTTCTTACAAAAATATTAGTATAGTATTATTGGCACAACGATAATTTATAAATGCTCATCATCAAACTATAAAAAACACAGAACAAAAACACAAAACAAAAACACACAACAACAAAAAACAAAAAAATTGACAGCGTTACCAAATGAATCCTTAGATTCTTTACTCTTTAATTAAGTAAGAGAGGGTTCTGAAAAGGATATTCCAGCCAAAAGATTTAACTCTAACCTGAACCTAACTCACATTAGAGCATTAAAATTGCAAAGAACAGAACCTTCAAATAAATTTCTACATATTCTATAGCCGTTAGAGTGCCATTGACCAGGCTTTGTAAAAACCCCAACTATTGGGTCCCGTATAGAGCCTAAAGAAACAAATGGTGCGACTACCAATGATTGGGCACTACGATATTTCAATAACTGCTAAGTGCGTAAAGCTACATGATGCATATATATTAGTTCAAGAATATGGTCCTCGTCACGCCGGATGGCTATAAGATGGAATACGCCCTTTACTTTACGTTTTCTGTCACCAACAACGTTGCAGAATACAAAACACTTATTGCCGGTCTCAGAATAGCTCCGCGAATGAGGGCTGAAGAGATAGTGATGCGAAGCGACTCTCAACTTATGGTGGAGCAAGTTCAGAGAGAGTATGAAGCCAGAGAAGACAACATGAAGCAATACTACCAAGTGGTGAAGAGCCTGGTTAGAAGATTTGCGAAGATACTCTTGGAACGTGTTCCGAGATTGCAGAATGAAGAGGCAGACCGACTGGCCAAGATAGCCTTGTCAAATGAGCCCGACCTGAACTTCCCGATTAAGATTCTTGATTCACCGAGCATCCAGAGCCCGGAAGTCAATCATATTGAGACCGAATCCTCGTGGATGAGCCAGATCAAGAATTATTTGGAGAACGGAACCCTGCCTGAAGACCGAAACGAGGCGAGGCGGATTCAGTACCGGTCGAGCAGGTACCTCATACAAGACGGGATACTATACAAAAGGGGGCACACCATGCTGCTGCTTCACTGCGCCAATGAGGAGGAGGCAGACTACATAATGCGGGAGGTCTACGAAGGGGTGTGTGGGAACCACTCCGGGGGTCGGTCTCTCGTCAAGAAGATTTTACAAATGGCCTATTATTGGCCCACCATGGAGAAAGATGCCCAAGAATTTGTCAAGATGTGTGACAAATGCCAACGGTTCGCCAACATCCCAAGACTGCCCTCTTAGAAGCTAACCCCGATCCAGACTCCCTGGCCCTTTGCACAGTGGGGGATTGACATCGTGGGACCTTTACCTCTCGGTAAGGGACAGACGAAGTTCGCAGTAGTGGCCATCGACTACTTTATGAAGTGGGTAGAGGCAAAGGCCCTACCGATAATTATTGAGGAGAAGATGAAGAAATTCTTGTGGCAGAACATCGTGTGTAGGTTCGGAATCCCCAGGATCGTCATCATAGACAACGGGAAGCAATTCGAGGGCAGGCAGTTCAACCGGCTGTGTACTGACTTGGGAATAAGCCACCATGCTTCGTCTCTCGAGCATCTGATTACTCTTAGAAATAGTAATCTTTTGGCTTAAATTGTTAGTTGATTAGTTGAATTTAGTGTTAATTTAGTATTCTAACTCCTAAAACGCGTTAAAACTATTTTTGTACACCTCTTGTAGGAATTGGAGCTTAAATTAAGGCAAATGGGCAAATGTGGGGATGATCGATCGAACGGTCCACGAAACGTTCGATCAGCCGATTGATCGGTGATCTTGCGATCGATCGGTGATCCTCTGTTCGACCTTCTGCAGCAAACTTCAGAGAGGGCATTTTTCCGATCGATCGGTCGTTCGATCGGTGACGTCAGAATTTCCTCAACAGACTACACAGAAGCAAACTTCAGAGGGGTCGGTTTTGCGATCGATCGGGCGTTCGATCGCCTAGACCGTTCGATCGGGCGATCGATCGGTCGTCCACCGATCGATCGGTGTGTATAGACTCTGTTTTTCTGCAGAGTATAAAAGCTGTGTGTTCGAGACAAAAAGGAGATAGGTCATTTTCTGCAGAATCTGGACAGGAAAGAAGCTCCAAAAAGTGAATTTTTGTTATCTTGTAAGGTTTTTAGTTAGATCTACTCTTAATGCTTTGTATTTAATGTCCTTTATTGCTTTTGGATCATTGTAAATGAATGCTTGATATATATATATATATATGAAGTGAATGATTTTCTCTCATTTTCTTGCCACTTTCCCTCATTTTCTTAGTAACCAAACACTAGTTATATATAGTTTAATGGTAGATTTGTCTTATTTTATGCTCTTTGACATGGATTCTAGTAGCTAAATACCTCTTGGATGTGGTTGTGAAGATCCACCAAGGATCTTTAAAGGGTTGAAAATGGATTGTATGAATTTTAAAGTTATATCCTCAAAATTATATGGTTTCATTTGATTTAGCATGAGATTTATTAGAAAAACTTAGATTCATAACCCCTTTGGAAATATTTATGCACAAATCAATATTTGGTATAGGTATTGCACATATTTAAGGTTTGATTCTAGGGTACCAATTATAGATCCCCTCTTTATGCTCAATCAAACAAAACCCATATTTTTATAGTCGATATTTTCCGAATCAAGAATCCAAGGTGTGATTCTTGATTTGAGTTATAAACCTCTCATTGGAAACCCTTGTTGTGAATTGGTGGATCAAAACAACCATGTCCAAGCTTTTCTCCTTAATTACATAAAACTAGATTTTGTTGTCTTTATTAGTCACTAGATTATTGCATGAAGCATAGAACCACAATCATCTCAAAACCAACATATTTTCGGTCTCTTTTATGTTAAGAAAAGATAAGAATTTTCATTTGCAATCCATTAAGATAAGTACCCGTGCTAGTTGAGCTTTGTTGCTATATTTGCAGAATTTCCTTGGGAGAGAACGACACCGGATCCTCCGGTTTTACTACAAGCGCGACCTCCGTACCCTTGCGAAATGACTCCAGTTGAAGCACATTTGGAGGCGTGTCAGCATCCTCAAGCCAACGACCAAGTCGAAGTCACCAAGAGGTCCCTCTTGAAGATCATCAAGACGAAGTTGGAGAAGGCCAAGGGTTTGTGGGCGGAGGAGCTCCCTAACATCCTTTGGGCCTACAGAACGACGGAGAGAGTGTCCACGGGGTAGACCCCGTTCTCACTCACCTTCGGCACCGAAGTCGTCATCCCAGTAGAGATCGGCCTTCCTAGCCCTAGAATGCTATAGTCCGACCTCGCGACCAATGGCGAAGTGATGAATGTCGACCTAGATTTGTTGGAAGAAAGGAGGCTGCAAACGACTATGAGGGTGGCTTCCTACAAGCAGAAGATGCACCAATACCACAACTCCAGAGTCCAACCAAAAGACTTCATGACTAGGGACCTTGTTCTGAAGAGAGTCAATCAGTCTACTAAAGATCCCAAAGAGGTCAAGCTCGGACCCAATTGAAAAGGACCTTATGAGGTGATCAGCAGTACCAGGAAGGGGACATACAGGTTGAAGAACTTAGAAGGCAAAGAACTCCTGCACCCGTGGCATGCAGAGCATCTGAGGAAGTACTACTCTTGAAAGGCTCCCACTTGTAATTCAACTGAATATCAATAAAAGAGATTGTTCGACAATTGTTTGCCTACGTAAAATCGATACAGAATCTGCCTACTTATGTGGAAACGACATTGAATCTGCTTGGCCAAGTACCGAGCGGAGCCAGAGGGCCTTAAGTGGCAATGTCACAGAAATTGAACCTGCTTGGCCAAGTGCCGAGCAAAGCCAGAGGGCCTTAAGTGGCAATGGCACATAAATAAAATCTGCTCGGCCAAGTGTCAAGCAGAGCCAGAGGGCCTTAAATGTAATGGCGTTGAACCTGCTCGGTTGAACGCCGAGCAAAACCAGGGCCTTAAATCAAAATGGCATTGAACCTGCTCGGCCAAGTGCCGAGCAGAGCCAGATGTTGAACCTGTTTAGTTATCGTTGCCGGTCAGATCCTCGTAGCGCTTACAAGCATTCTGCAAGTCACTCCAGTCAAATACTCAAAAAATATGGCAGACACAGAAGCATATGAAGATAAGCCCATTCCATTAATGTAAGGTGGAGTACAAAGGCGAAATGCCCGTTTTAAAAAAAAAAAAACAATTACAAAAGGAAAGACTACTCAAGTCCGAGCCTGCTCCGCAGTTACCCCTTCGTTCTTCCCAGAGCCCTTCTGTTGAACTCCTTCAGTAGGAGGCCCAGAAGTCGTTTGCTGAGCCTCCTCAGTAGGAGGCACTTCCTTAGCACCGGGTTGAAGCTCAGCACCCGTCTCAATAGTAAGAGTAGCAACTTCTGTCATAACGCCCTCACCACTTGAAGGAGCCTCTTCAGAAGGCTTAAGAATAGAGAAGTCCAGACCGGGGAACTTCCTTGAAGCCTGACCTCTAGCATGCTCGAAACCTTGGAGGAAGGTTGGCGCCAACATAGCCTAAAAGTCATCCCCCTCCTTAAACTCTTCCACCGCTCCACTCTTGGCCTTCACGAGCTATTCATCAAAAGCCATCTTCTCCTTTTCCAATTTGTGCCGCTTAGCCTGCTCGGCCGAGAGATCCAGTACGAGCTTGCTGGCAGTGGCGTCAAGTTTTTTGTACTTGTCCTGGGCCTTCTTTAAATCCGCCACTACTGAGTCCCTCTCTGCATAAACAACGACGATCTCGTCTTTTACAGCACGGGCAATCGTGATCTCTTCCTTTATCCCGTTCGGCTCGGCTAAAAGTGCCGTGCAAGTACTCTTCTCGTGGTTGAATGCCCTTTCTAGGCCTGCCAGACGGTGGCCTATCTTGATATTCCTGGCGACAGACTGGCAAAGGAGACGAGTTAGAACAAACCAAAGTGATAGAAAAGAGAAGACCGAGTAGTGAGCACATACCCTGAGGAGATCGTGGTTCATGTCTTTCACCAGACGGTTGTTGTTATATTTGTCGATCCTTTGAAGGTCGGCGTTCTTCACCGCAATCGCCGCCCTCGCCCATGCTTCCTCCAGGCTCTCGAAAACATTCCTGGAAGAAGGATTGGCTTCGGCCCTGGCTCGCTGCTCGACTGTAGTGACCAAACTGCGTCTTTTCTCGGTCTGCGATGGAGGTGGCAGAACTCGAGGTGCTTTAATAGTCTTCGGTTCGCTCACTTTGACTGGAGTCGTTTCCTTCTTGGCCGGTTCTGAGGTCTCAGCGACCTTCGACCGCTTTGGCTCGGGCTTGGACCCATCAGCCTTCCTCTTTTTCATAAAAGTGATGTTGAAGCTCATCTCCTTAGCGGCCTGATCTTGAGTGGGAGTAACGGTCTGAGGGGCAATAACAGGAGCCGGACTATCGACAATGACTGCACCAGCTGCAAGCAGAAGAAATGTTAGTTGGGCGGCATTGAAAGGCTCTACAAACGACCAAACACTCACTCATCTCACGTTCAGCAGCTAGGGCTTCTCTTGTGGGCTCAATACCTAGCAAGTAATTCGACAAGCTCTCAGCAGTGACCAAGTCTTTGTGACTATGGACTTCATGTTGCTGGACCTTCCTTATGGTTGCTCTCACCTTCTTGGATATTCTAGGCTTGGCCCGACCTGACACCCAAGGCAACCTAGGTTAGGACATCGACACTTGAAAACAAAAAGGAAAGGAAACTGGGTTCAGTGGAGAAAGAACGTACCCTTCTTGCTCGAATAACCCCATTGCCTGAGGACTCGAGCAGAGAAGTCGGTCTCTCAGGGTTGAAACTCCCATCCGTTTTCACTGACAAAAAAGAACCGATCCTTCCAGTTCTTGACCAAGGAAGGAAGCTCGTCGATTAGGTTGTACTCCTTCGGCCTGCTCGAGAAGTACCACCAGCCCCTGCCCCTCTCCGTTGGCCTGTAGCAAAACAGAAATTCCTCTGGCGTGATGTCCCTTTTATGGACAATCTGCCAAAGGACGGAGCAGCCGAGTAGGATCCTCCATCTGTTCGACTGTATCTGCCCCAGTGAAAGGTGTAGCCATTGTAAGATCCTCCTGACAGACTGAGGAAAGGGCATCCGAAGGCCACCAGCCAACGCACCCTCGTACACGGTGATCTCGCCCTTCCTGGCCGAGCATGCCCAGTCATCTTTTTTTGGGATCCTGAGCTTCAAACCCCGTGGGATCTAATATGCTGCCTGCAGGCCCCCCACCTTCTCCTTAGTAAGAATGAAGGACACCCCAACGACCTCATACCCAAGATCCTCCTCTTCTGACTCTCTTGACTATCCTCCCTCTATGGCACCGGAGTCGACGGCCTCTACCCGACTTGACTCAAGAACCTGCATAGATTCCCCAAAGCCACTAGCAGAGGCACCACGTGCTCTGGGTTTGCCCGACTCTAGCCTTACGCCTAACTACCTCATACTTATTAAAGTCCGTTTTCTCAAAATTCGAACTCACGTGCTCTGGGTTTGCCATAGTGCCTAGCCGTTTTTCGTTTTCAATCCTAAGCAACACGGGTTTGAATAACAGGGCCACTTCCTCAAATATAAACCTAACAAACTCCGGCCTATCAACAAACCCTAAGAGATTGGGGATTTTGGCCTTCTTTTCGTAAACCCAAACACAGCGAGTTGCCAACCAGTATATATAACCAGGAAACGAGGCTTACCACGATTTGAAGCAACCGCAACGAGTTCCGAAGGAAGCCGGCAGTACGACGCGAACAACAGTACCCTTTCGACTGGCCGGAAGCGATGGAGATGACGCTAGCAGCGACGAAGTAAGCTTTGTTTCTCTCTCTTTCTCTCTGCATATTTGGTAAAAAGTTGTGAGGGCGAAAATGGGGGCAACCGCCTTACAAAGCTCCCCCACATCTTTGAAATCAATGGCCTAGATGGCCTACAGTGATGGGACACTAACGGCCGAGATACGACATTTCTTTTCAACTACTGACAACTAATCCCTATCCGCCACGTGGAGGCATGTGAAGTGACACGACAGCGCCCGTCATTATTGCGCCACCCTCGCTATAAATGCGCTTCGTGTTTTGCGATCGGATCGTCCTGTGGAATTCCTCTGACCCCGAGTAGATGGCTAGATGAATTGGGGGCATCTGGTGTTGATGGTTTCCCAACCAGACTCGATGCCATGCTCGGTCCACCTGGTCGTCGCCCGATTAGGTCTACCCGCCTGATCGTCCTCGCCTTCCCGAGCCGAGTGGATGTCCATAATCGTCCACCGATCGGGTCGGCCCCTGACCGTGCCAATAGGGCCCACTTCTGACATCGGCCGCCCTAGCATGCATTAGGGGCGTGGGTGTGGCGTGTACTTGCAACCATCCCCCACTCTCTTGGCACCGTTTTGACACACGCCACCTTGGAGTGTAGGGATGATCCTCTCGAGTGTTCTGACACCGTTCTGATCCTCCAACTGGAGGCCGCCACGTGGACAGACCACCTACCACCATCATGCAAGCATACAAGGGGAACAGTTGACCCCGTTCCCAGGTATGCAAAAACACACAACCCTTGACACATCTCTCTCTCTCCAACGCTTGAATCTCCGTGAATCTAACTTGAACACCGGAGGGCCTTTGGCTCCCACTACACCGGTGGGTTTAGTGCAGAAGATCACCGGCCGGTATCATCAGAGTTCATCTTGGACCTGGGGGCAAGTCACCACGAGTTTGCTGCTTTATCAGAAGGTGTCCAATTGGTTGAAAATTTTCTCAAGCCGGCCATGCATTCCGGTGAGTTTATCAACCCAACCCAAACCCATAGAAGGAAAATGGTCTGAAAAGAAAAAGCTTCCTAGTTGGAACTGAGCTTCATTGTGTAGTGTGAAATCTACTTCTTTTGTAACCTTCGTCCTTGTACCTCTTTCCCAAAGCAACCCTGCAGATTATGGTGCTTGTGAGAGCCATTACTATCTCACTCAAGTTGATGACTTTAGAAGAAGAAGAAAAAAAATCAAGTTTAGAGATTTTCTCCATCATTCGAGACACTTCTTCTTCGCGAACTGATCTAAAGGATTGCACCCTCTTGAAGTTAAGGAGCTGAAGAATGCAAATCTTTCTCATTTCACGCCAGTAATCACTATAGGGTGCAAAAGCCAAATCCAAGCCGTTGTAAAACAGTCTTCGCTGACCAACCAAGGAAGGCCCACTGGCAAACTCGAGATCATGAGTTTTCATTAGCTCTTTCACCATTCTTGCTGAAGAAACCACGAGGGTTGGCAAAAGACCAAGGCGTAAGAACATGAGAGGACCATATTTCTTAGACGGTTTCCATAGGTAGCGATGAGGAACCGAGTTATCAATCTGATGTAAGTTTCCAATGAAGGGAAGTCCACGAGGACCCGGCGGAAGAACCACACCTAGTACTCTATTTTCTCTATGTTCATGAAGAACAAACAAGACGAAAATGGGAAGAAGAGCTAGTAGTAGGAAAAGGAGTAACACCATCATTAATTGTTCAAGGAGAGCTATAGCTAGCTAGCTAGCTGCTGCTTTATATATAATTAACTTTGTCCTTCTTGCAATAGATCAGTGGGAGAAGTCACTTTATATAGACACTGAAAGCGGGAGAACCAAAAAAAAAAATAGGGAGTGGGTACTGGGCAGTTATTTTACTGTTTTTACTATTTTATCCTTGTTTGTCAACTACACGTATAATTTTGGTATTTTGTTTTTTTGATCAGCAAAGAGAAAGATCTATTAATGTGATAATAGATATAGAGATGACGTTACTGTGATGGATAGCTCAAAACAGATTCAGACCTTACAAAAGAGAATATGAGAGAATAGGATAGGGGAGGAAGAGGAGGGGGTAGACCAACTAGAGATTCTTGGTAGAGATATCACAGTTAAGGGCTCTAACACCAGCAATATTGTGAATGAATTCTGTGACACTGAAGTCAGAGCTAGAAGTTTTCACCTTCATCGAGAATGCAAGATGGAGTTTGATT
Source organism: Euryodendron excelsum (assembly GCA_033060915.1). Lineage (NCBI taxonomy): Eukaryota > Viridiplantae > Streptophyta > Magnoliopsida > Ericales > Pentaphylacaceae > Euryodendron > Euryodendron excelsum. The sequence goes on along the minus strand of CM065389.1, from coordinate 2,692,094 downwards.
GAATAAGTAGTTTTCTGCCAATCCAATCCGGAGCCATTGAAGGTAATATCATTTCTGAGCAGCTAGATATTTCAGATTGTAGCAAGTAACAGAGCCCTCCAGATAATCTTCTCCAATCCTAAATGTTTTGTGTCATACCACCATGCAGGCAATCTTACATCTGACCCATTGGTATTTTGTTGAATTTTGTTAGATAGTTTGGGAAGATTAAAAAAGTGTGACAGAATCTAAACAGACTCCGGTATTTGACTTTTATAATACTAAAAAGATGGTGCGCACTATGTGTGTGTGCTACACTATACCAAATTATTTCTGTACTTGCTAATGGTTATCTAATTGTGTTTGTATTAGTGATGGGAACATGATACACCCAATTATTTCTATGGATTATCTAGTTGTGTAACCCTATAGAAGATGAAAATGTGGGTTACGTAGTAACTTTTAAAATATTTTTAGACAATTTGGAATTGTAAAATAACGTGACAGATCCTGACCAAAATTCAAATGTTGGCTTTTTATAATGGTATAGAAATAGTATAACTAATTCCTAAATGACATGTGCATATATCTATGAAAAATAATATTCTTCCGAAAAAATTTGTACAAAAAATCTATCAGAATGATGTGATAGCATCATTATTGTAATTGAGAGCCATCATGATGAGTGTTTTGTTTTAAAATGAATAACTCTTATCCAACCACATCATCTGATGATAAATTATGTATAAATTTTTCTGTTTGTATAGCATGATCCTATATATATATATATATATATGTGTGTGTGTGCATGCATGATTAATTTTCAATTCCAAAATGTTCCTAAAATTATTTTGCTTTACATGACATATGTTATGTTGCAACATTATCATCATTTTTTCTTTAATGGACAAACCTCCCATCGCAAACTCATCCATCATGTTTAAAGATGTTTAGGGTCTGTTTGGAAGTGCTGTCAGTGTTTGTTTTTTGTTGTATATTTCTGTTTTTTGTTTTTATTTTTTATTTTTTATGGTCTAATGATGGGATTTATAAGTTACCGTTCTGCTAAAAGTACTATATCAATGTGATAGAATAAAAAAATACATCGATTTTAATATTTTTTTTTTTATGTTTTCATTTTTAAAAAAATAAAAAACAAAAACAAAAAATACTTCCAAACAAACCGTTACGCTTTTTCCATGCTAAAACCACGCTGACCGTATTGATGGACCGAAAGGAAATTTCAGAATGATCTAATTGCATCACCATCAACGTGTTGTTTGTCGGTGATAAGCTCAGACATATCTGGATGAAAAATCTAATTGCATCACCACCTCTTGTTATGCCATTCCCGGTTATCCGGATGGAAAAACTAGACTAAAAGAAAACACATAATTATTTCTATATATGTATACAGCATATCTTGGTTTTTGCCTTTCGTTTTGTAATGCTTTAAAAAAAATTTCACGATATTAATCGATCAATGCTTGCTGCTCTCTGGAGGAATAAGGCCTGCTTGACCAAGCTGTAAGTGAAGCTTAAAGGTCCAAAAATCTGGAGAATTCATAGTATAGTGTAGTAAATATTCATACGTCGCACTATCCAGGGTTTAGTTGGATGATGTCACCCAATATTTGATGGAATCAACCAATTGTACCAAAAACAGCTCATTGCAAATTACACTGGTTATTATTATTATTATTATTATTTTTTTTATTTTTACGTTAGGAGGGCAGCATTGTACAAGTTGTGTACAAATTACAAGCATATTGCCCAAGCAATATTGTATGCAGGAAGCATCAACATACACCTCCTAGGATTAGGTAGTTCTTCGTAATGTACATAGTATGGCTTGGTGGTTAAGGCCTAGAAATGACAACAGGGTAGGCTTAGTATGGGGGGTGGTTGAGCCCTATTCCGCCCCCAATACAAAAGCTTCATCTTATACCATGTCCTAAACTTGAGAACCTCAGTTCCGTTTCACTTAACTTAATCGAAATTCGAATGGAAATAGGGTCAACCCATATAAAAGTTTAAAACAAAAATAAATCTAAAAAAAATAATACAAATTATAATAACTCTAATATGATATTCTATTGAGAAAGAAAGAGTCTAAAATCTAAGACTAAAAAGTTAATATTAGAATCCTAATATTTTCTTATATATTAAGGATATTTTGTGTAGTTAAATATAATATAATCGGGCAGGTTTGAGGTGGGGTGACTTAAACCTTACCCCGTCTCAAATTGGTATCGAGTTTTGCTTTCTTTTCCATACCTTACCTCTAATCCATTTATTCATATTCCAAAACTTTCTTATTAGGGATGGGGTGAAGCGGGGTGCTAGTTTTTCGACTCCAATTATCATCCCTATCAAGACTTGAGTCATGGGGGTCTGATCTCTTCAAGATTTCTGATTCGAAACTTCTTAAGTATTATCAATTTATTGGGACCACCTTCAGAACCTTTAGTCTAGTAATTACTAAGTTTGCATGGAATAGAAGACTGCATAGGCCCCGGCCAAAATTAGTTAAGGCCTGGGTGTCCCGATTGACAAAAAGAAAAAAAAAAAACAGTATGGACATATGCTTTAGTGATCGGTGGCAATGGTGATATAAACAAAGATGCTTCTTGATAGTGCAATACCCAGTACCAGCTTGTTATTAGTATGGGAATTATATCTGCTTGTAATTCACATAGAGAAATACATCTATTATATATATATATATATATGGAGTGGCTGAGAGCTTTGTAATAGAAATAAAAGAATATACACATATACATGGGGCATAACCGCTAACACGGTTGGGACCAACCACAGCAGCAAACCAAACGTGGCTAGGCAACAACAACGCGGCTAACATGGTTGAGTACCATTCCAGCTAATTGGTGGGGACATCAGAAGTGGACTGTGATCTGCAGCAAGTGACCAACAAAATATTAGCCACAACGTTAAAAATATAACAAAATTTCACCAATCTTACGTTTTATTCCTATATATATGTTTAGGGTAATGCAGAAAATTCATATAAAATTTTATACAAAATGATGTGTCTGTGTGAGAGTCTTTCATTTTAAAACAAAATACTTATCATAATAATATTTAATTACAAAATTGACACTATCATATCATTTTTATAAAAGTTTCTACACAATTTTTTTTTTGCAAGGATAACATTTGTTGTATGTTTATTGTGGGTGCGTAAGTGCGTTGATCAAAGGATAATATCGTGATATATAATTAAAAAGTATATTCTATAGGTTTGAATTATACTTAATATAATATTATTGACATTTTTTGGAACCCCGCTTATGAAGCTAACTTTATTTTCTTATTGCTTTTAGTTTGAATAAATAATGTATGAGCAATCCCTCGTATTGTTTTGTTAGCCAAATTTCTTCACAGCTCTTTTTCCAAGGGCCAACTACAAGTGGTTAGTCACCTCATGAATTTTAAAGTACAAGAAGAAATGTGCCAACTTAATGGGATGATGAAATTAAACTTACTTGTCTAGGATTTCATTAAAAATAAAAAAATACAAGTGGTGATTAATTTTCAACTACAGGTAGAAATGCGCAAGCTATATATGATAACAAATAAAAACTTAATTGTTCAAGATTTTGTTAAGTCAGCTAAATCGTCTGTGTTAATAAAAAAAACCAGTTAGTATTTTTGGTCCATTCAGCATAGATATAAGCTAAGATAATTTAGGGTTATCCCTATATGCAACTCCAATGTAGCCTTTGTATACATTGTGGTTTATTTATATCTATATTCATAGATATAAGCTAAGAATCTGAAATCAACAAATAAACCACAAGTGATGTTGCTGTTATTTTTAAAACCATGGGAGAACTGTCTATCATTGTTAAATAACTTAAGGGAGGTCAATGTAATTTATTCAAAAAAATACATTATCCTAAGATTGTTTAAGTTGCATGCGGAAGTATATGTTCCATACTTCCAATACTAATGGTCATTCCTAACCTAACTGCAGTAAAAGAAAAAAAAAATGTTACCTTTGGTTCTTCATTAACTATTATTATCATTATAGTTAGTAAATATGGGAAAGACAAAAGAACGATATGTAATACATATGAGTTTAATACATTTTTTCTTAAAAAATACAGTACAAAAATTTGGCATAAAAATACAAGAACGTTGAAAACACAAATTTATTATTATCCAAGTATTATATGAACATTATTTAAAAAGTCAGAACAAAAAATACAGTAATATTTATAAGTAATTTATTCTTATATATGTTAATATATAGTATTTTTATCTCACATATGTTATTTTTTTTAAATAATATTATTAACAAACAGCTAAATTAAGTGGTAGATAACAACTTTTATTTTATGATTTTATTATTTCAATACTTGATATAAGAATGCGTTCATTTATTAATTTTAATTTTTAATTTAATATTTGGAGTATTAATAAGAAGTTATAAAAAAGTAAGTTTAATAATTTAAATATTCCAAGTATTAGAAAAATATTACATATTCCAAGTACTATTATAATTATATATTAAGTATATAATTAATAATATGCCACAATTATATTAAACCATATATAGTTTTTAATTGAGTTTTTTTAAAAAATATAATACGTAAAACATTTAATATGTGTATTATACAGTTTAATTAAAAAATAAATTATTTTTAATTAAATTTAAGATTTAAACTGAAAATAAAAAAAATTATTTATACATATATACAGATATTATATGTAAATAGTACAATCATTTACCAACTATGATTATCATCCATCAATTGTTTGTTAATAAAAAAGTCAGTGATGACAGAATCAAAGCACCTGTTGTTATGCTATACAAATTAAGGTGTTCCCAAGTTCCAGTACTAATGGTCAAAGATCCTAAACGACACTAATGGTCAAAGATCCTAAACTGACGGAGGTTAAAAAAAATAATAGAAGATACCTTTAGTTCTTCATCAATTATTATTTTATATGGTTACTATTATTATTATTACTACAGTGTTTTATCAATTATTTACTAATAAAGAAGTCAAAGAAGACAATCAAATTTATTATGCTATCCCAATATATTTAAAGTAAACTGGATCAAAAATCTCAAGACGATGTAATTATAAATTTGCAGCAGCATATCTTGGTTTTTGCCTTCCTTTTTTATTTATGTTTTTTTAACGCTTTAAAATAATTTCATTAATCGATTAGGTGTTTGCTCCTCCCCTTGAGGATTAAGGCCTAGTTGATCAAAGGTGGAAGTGAAGGTCAAAGGTCTCAAAATCTGGTATCAACCCATTGTACGCCAAAAACAGCTTAGAATTTGCAAATTAGATTGGTTCTTATTAATTGTTTATGCTATCATGGTTGCAGCATTGTATGAGTTGAATGTACGCATTACTAGCATTTTCCCCAAGCGATATTATAAGCAGAAATTGGATCTAACCATATTTGTATCTGTTCTAGATGCAAGAAATTATGATATTTCTGCCTATAATATCAAAGGGATTTGGGGCTCATCTCCAGTACCATTCAAAAACCATTAACATACAAAAATGAAAGCCTCTTACAAGTAGTAATTCCTAGCCTTGAGGCAAAGGGCATTTTTCTTGTGCATCGTGAGACCAGGCATCACATCAGTATCAATATCTTCCTTCTTCGTCCCATCTGGCAGTTCCCAATCAAAAGTGCAGACAAGGTTGGCAAGTGCGAGCTCCACCATTGCAACTCCGAGACTGATACCCGGGCAGCCTCTCCGGCCGGCTCCAAAAGGAATGAACTCGAAATCTTGCCCTTTGAAGTCAATAGCACTATCCAAGAATCTCTCAGGCAAGAACTCTTCTGGGTTCTCCCAAGCTTCAGGGTCTCTTGCAATGGCCCATGCATTAACATAAACCATGGTTTTGGGTTGTATTTCATACCCGTCTATAACGCACCGTTGAATTGTTTCCCGCGGCAATAGAAGTGGAGCCGGAGGGTACAATCTCATTGTCTCTTTTATCACCGCCTTTAGATAAGTAAGGTTTTGAACATCATCTTCATCTACCATGGCTTTCTTTCCAACTAAATTTCGCACTTCTTCTCGCACTTTCTTCAATGTTGTCGGGTTTTTCATCAGTGCCGTCATTGCCCAAACTATGACGGCTGCACTTGTGTCTGTTCCAGCAATGAATATATCCTACATAAGAAAATGGAAATTAAAAAATAAATAGTAATAATTTTCTTAATTTAGAAAATTATGATTGTTGGAATTATAATGATGATTACCAAGAGCACTGCTTTAATGTGATCCATAGTAAGATCAATTGAAGTTGAGTGATCCTTTCTCAGTTGAAGCAAGATATCAATGACGTCCTCTTGAATGGATTGTGGCCTCTTTAGATTGAGGTGCTCATCGATGATCTCATGATATAACAAATCCAAATCCTTGAAATTCTTCTCGAGCCTAGCAAGCATTCCGGTGACTCTATCAACCCAACCCATCAAAGGGAAATAGTCTGAAAAGAAGAAGCCTCCCAACATGGCCTGAGTTTCGATAATAAGATTGTGGAATCTACTTCTCTCGCTTCCTTCCTCATCGTACTTTTTGCCGAAAGCAACTCTGAAGTTTATGCTGTTTGTGAGAGACATGGCTAACTCACTCAAATTGACGAGTTTAGATGAAGCAGCAAGGTTAGATATTTTCTCGATCATCTGAGAAACCTCATCTTCGCGAACAAGACGAAAGGATTGCACCCTTTTGGAGCTAAAGAGATGAAGCACATAAACCTTTCTCATCCTTTTCCAATACTCGTTATATGGTGACAAAGCTACGTCTAATTGATTATAAGATAGCTTTTTTTGGCCGTGCAATGTTGGCCTACTACAGAACTCGAGATCATGGTTTTTCATTACCTCTTTGGCCATTCTTGCTGAAGAAACCACGAGGGTTGGCACGAAACCAATCCGAATGGATATTAGGGGCCCGTATTTTTTAGAAAGCTGCGAGAGGTAGAGATGGGGAGCTGATTTATCAAGCTGGTGCAAGTTTCCGATGAGGGGAAGCCCTGGAGGACCCGGTGGACGAAGCTCTTTTCCATTTTTTGTGTGTTTTCGAAGACGAAAGAAGATGAAAACGGGAAGAGCTATGAGGAAAAAAAGTAGCATTATTATCTTGTGAACAGCTTCTACAAGTTTCTCGTGTATCATTGATGAGTCCACGGTATGATCTTATAGAGCTTCTTTTTATTTATTTTTTGCGTTTTTTGGGAAGGGGCCGGGGCAGGTTGTCTATTCTAATCATGGTGATAACAAGAGACCAACCAACTACAAATATTTATAGGTTTATCTTATAATATCGTTGACATTTTCGAATGCATTGATCAGTAGATGCGATCATGATAGGTAAAATGTTAAAAAGTACATTTTATGGAGTATACACTTATTTCATATTATTGACATTTTTGGTACCCCGCTTATGATGGTAAATATTATTATTGACATTTGATACTATTATTTTTTTCATTTGATTTGAATAAATAATGTGCGAGCAATCAATCTTTTTGCATCACCTCGAGTATGGGGTGTGATTTTCAATATTCCAAAACTTAAAATCTCTTGTATTGTTTTGTACACCAAGTTTCTTGACCACTCTTTCTGATCTAAGGGCCAAGTAGAAAATTTTAAATCATCTAATTATATATTTACGTATATATATGTATATATATGTATGCTGTTGAATGGTTAATATATAGCATGTGTGATCTGTCCTGAAACATAAATCAAAGGAAATCATGGGAATTAAATTCCAGCAGCTTCAATCATTTCACATCGTGTTTCCATCGTGTTGGACTGACTGTCAGAATATATTACCCCTCAAGGGCCAGCGACTTTGAGGCCCAAAAAATAAAAATAAAAAAAACCTAAAAGAAGTACCATCGTGTTTCCCTTCTCCACGTACAGAAATGTTTTACTAGTTCCACGAATAGAAAATTTCGGTAATAATTATTTATTTGTTTTGTCCATAGTTTTATTAAGATTCAATTTTATATGTTGATTTGAAATCTTTCAGTCCTTTTTCTAGTCCTGGAATAACCAACTAGCTAATATAGTAATTTAATTACCCAATAATTGTAATTAAAATCAAAATTAGTGGAGCAGAGACATTATTAAAGCCCTGCATGTGGAGGATAGGTAACCAGGCTGGGCTCAATGATTCAATGTTGAGATTCCATTACAATACCCAATTGTTGATTGCAGCCTCAGTTTTTCTGATACGCATCTAAAAACAAAGATGTACACGGCTAATGAGACATCATTTTTGTCTAGCCCAGTGGGCTTTTGGGTCGTCCTCTCCTATCCCCATGTACAACTGGGAAAGCCATGACCATTGAAAGTGAAATATACGAAGAATGCCGAGAAATATTTCATAAACTTAATCATTACATTATGTTTGTTTGGATCTCAAATTTATTAAAAATAAAATAAAATAAAATCATTGTCCATTTTTTTTTATGCCTAAAAAACAAAAATTAGATTTTCAAAAAAATGTCTATTCAATTTTACTCAGTTCTTTTTTGTTTTATTTAATTCTCTTCCCTTTGCCTTTTCTTTTCCCATCTTCCAGATATCATCTTGGTGCCTAATATCAATGAATTCTGATCAATGAAAGAAACTTAATTGCAGTAGAGACGATATATATGATTTTTTTTATCTAACGCAATTAAGAGTACAAGAACCACAAGATGGTACCCAACAAGATGAAAATATAGTACATTACTTAAAACAAATTTGAAAATAGAGTACCAACAAGAAGATCTTTTGTTCTGAAAAAATTAGAAACTAGCTAGTTCACCCCATCAGTCTTATTATGAATCTTGTTTGCATAGGTTGACTGAATTCCTCTTACTAGTAGTGGTTCCTAGCCGTTAGGCAAAGGGCAATTTTCTTATGCATTGTAAGACCAGGCAGCACAGCAGTATCAACGTCTGCCTTCTTCATCCCAGCAGGCAATCTCCAATCAAATTTGTGTAAAAGGTTGGCAAGTGCAAGCTCCACCGTCGCGATTCCTAGACTGATACCCGGGCAGCCTCTCCGGCCGGCTCCGAAAGGAATGAACTCAAAGTCCTGCCCTCTGAAGTCAACATCACTATTCAAGAATCTCTCAGGCAAGAACTCTTCTGGGTTTTCCCAACTCTCAGGATCTCTTGCAATGGCCCATGCATTAACATAAACCAGGGTTTTGGGTCGAATTTCATACCCATCTATAACGCACCTTTTAATTGTTTCCCGCTGCACTAGAAGTGGAGCTGGTGGGTACAATCTCATCGTCTCTTTTACCACAGCTTTTAGATAAGTAAGGTTTTGAACATCATCTTCATTTACCATGGCTTTCTTTCCAACCAAATTTCGCACTTCTTCTCGAACTTTCTTCAACCATGTCGGGTTTTTCATCAGTGCCGTCATTGCCCAAACTATGGTGGCCGAACTTGTGTCTGTTCCAGCAATGAATAAATCCTTACATAGGAAAAAGGAAATTAAAAATTAAATAACATTAATTTTGTTAATCTAAAAATTAGGAGTTCGAGTTCAAAACACGGACTTATAAAGGATTACCATGAGCACTGCTTTAATGTGATTCTTAGTAAGATCGATTGAAGTTAAGTGATCCTTTCTCAGTTGAAGCAAGATGTCAAGGATGTCATCTTGCATGGATTGTGGCCTCTTTGGATTGAGGTGCTCATCAATGAGCTCTTGATAGAACAAATCCAAATTCTTGAAAATCCTCTCAAGCCTAGCACGCATTCCGGTGACTCTATCAACCCATCCCGTCAAAGGAAAATAGTCTGAAACGAAGAAGCTTCCCATCATGGCCTGAGCTTCCTTGAGAAGACTACGGAATCTCCTTCTCTCGTGTCCTTCCTCATCATCCCTTTTACCGAAAGTAACTCTGCAAGTTATGCTGCTCGTGAGAGACATTACTATCTCACTCAAATTAGCCAGTTTAGATGAAGCAGCAAGGTTAGATATTTTCCCGTTCATATGAGAAACCTCATCTTCGCGAATGAAACGAAAGGATTGCACTCTTTTGGTGCTTAAAAGATGAAGAACACAAATCTTTCTCATCTCCCTCCAATAGTCATTATAGGGCGAGAATGATACATCTAATTGATTGTAAGATAGGGTTTGCTGGCCAAGCAAGGTCGGCCTACTACAGAAATCGAGATCATGGGTTTTCATAACCTCTTTGGCCATTTTGGCTGAAGAAACCACTAGGGTTGGCACGAAACCAAGCCTAATGGACATGAGAGGGCCGTACTTTTGAGAAAGTTGCCAGAGGTAGCGATGCGGGTTGGAGTTATCAAGCTGGTGCAAGTTTCCAATGAAGGGAAGCCCTAGAGGACCTGGTGGTGGACGAAGTGCTTTCCCATTTTTTCTGTGTTTTCGAAGAAGAAACAACAGGAAAACAGGAAGAGCTAAGAGGAAAAGAAGTAGCATCATTATTAGTTTGTCATGTGCAACAATGGTATGAGCAAAATCTGATTTTATAGAACTCTTATTTCTGTTTTTCTTTCTTCTGCATCGCCTCGGGAGAAAAACGAGTTTCAAATTTAACATGTGCATGCCAATTTCACGAGCTAGCTTGTTTTGTGCAAGATTTTGTTAAGGCAGCCAAATCACGCGTGTTCATATAAAAACCATTCAGTCTTTTTTTGTCCCTTTAGCATAGAAATTACCGAAGATATTCGTTACTGTGCGACCTAACCTCCTTATTAGTTAAAGTATCTAAATCTTGGAGCTTGTGGCTTGCCACCGTGGTAGGGGCTTAGAAAGCCAGCTCATGAAGTTTGGGGTTAAACCCCAATCCTCCCTCAAAACAAAAAAGAAAAAGACAAAAAAGATAAAATAAAAAAAAATAAAGGAGAGAAAATCTTAATATTCCAATATTTATAAACTTATAATAAGACAAAATTCTCGAACTTGATTTACCATAGGCTTTGTCTTATGTTGGATGGAAATGAGAGATATATGCTTCTGTATAGAGGGCCATAGCGAAAGGGGTTATGTAGGAACCATGACCTCCTAAATTTTAAGGATTCCTTTAAGAGACCTTTTATATGTTGGCTAAATTAACATGGTGACTCCCCAAATCTCTATCAAAATTGAAAAACAAATAGCTTATAATTACCTTAATAGATTTTTCCAATCTAAAACATTAGAATTTCAAAGTGCTAGGTATGCTCCGGTGGTCGAGACGCTATGAACTCACTTATTTGGCGAGGGTTCAAACCTTGCCAGTGCCTTCCCTTCCCCGAAATGTCTTGTATCAAAAAACAAAAAATAAAAATTAGAATTTCAAAAATTTAGCTAAGCGTCTCTCTTTATTCACCATATTATTCTCTCTTTCTAATCATTACACATATGTGCATTTGGAAAATTAATATCACTTTTAAGATCTTACATTTATTGCATTCTTTGTAAATTAATATCTCTTTTAAGATCTTAAGTTTGTTTGCTTATGATATATCGGTGTTACTTCGTTTCATACAGTTATACATACACAAAAAAATGTAGCCCTTGGAACGTTAGAGCCCAATTTGGCTCTTCCACTCCAAAGAAACTGCACACCATTCTTAATTTCTATAGTTTTGAAGTAAACATGACACATCAAATGGGGTGAGAGAGATTCATATTGAAAATTTTGGGAAGAAATATTCCTCCATATTTAGATACATGTGGACCTATTAAGGTAAAGACAGTGACACGTCTGTCGTGAAAATGAATGTTTGAGTCTTTATCATTAATATGAATACTTATACGATACAACTTTGTTGCCTATTACGGAAAGAGATATATTTAATCAATTGTTTATGGCTAAATAGAATAACATGCATATCAACGTTTTATCACACGTTCACACGACTTGGTTGACTGGTATGTGGTTATATTACAGAAAGTGACATGTTCAATTGATATTTGCCTTATGTTGTCTATTGCATAAAGTGATATGTTACCCAGTATGTAATTCTGTAATATTTATATACATGTTTGATTCTCAACGACTTAGCAATAAAAATTACAATTTGGACAAACGTAGAAGCAACCTCCATTATTGGTTTCGTGACCTGTAATACCTTTAATTAAATTCTGTAACACTTGGATGATGCTGCAAATATTTTTTTTTTACTGCAGAGTGTTCAGACCTTTAACCAACTACATCCTCGTACTCATGTAATGCCACATCCACATGACATTGAAGTAGATTTAGGAGAATATATACTACCCTCATTCCATAATTTGGGCAAGCATTAAGTGAGCCACTATTAATTCCCTCATTTTGTTCTTTCTTTCTTTCCTTTTCTTTTGTTTCTTTATTTTTCTTTTTGTGGTTTTTAGTATTTATAGAGAAGCCAAGTAAATTTGACTCCGGAATTTTTTTTTGTTTAAAAAGTAAGATAGCATACATTTAATGATTTGACTCACTCCAAAGCTTACGAGAGATTTGTATATTGAGCTATCTTTGTTTTTTTTTTTTTTTCTCTTTTCCTTTCTAACGTTAAAATTTTACTCTTTAAGCGGGTAACATTGGGCCCAAAATGTAGGTCAATGCTTCTCGGTGATTTCCATTACATTAGCTTCGTACTAACAAGACATTCTGATTCTCCACATGTTGTTGAGACTAATGAACCACTGGCGGCTGTTGGGCTGCCTTTCTAGATTCACTACCCCTCAAGGACTAGGGGCTTCCAGGCCCAAAACAGAAGACCCATCGCTTTTCCTTCCCCACACATAAAAATGTGTACTAGTTCCACGAATTACATTTTTTAAGAAAGTAATGCTATACAAGTCGACGACGTAGGTGAACTTGAAATGGAAACTTATGTCCTAAGCTAGACATTTTTATTTGTCCAATGCTTTATTAAGACTCAATTCTATGAAAATCTTCTATATTTGGTATAAAAAAATAGAATAAAATGAAATAAATGACTATTCTCACTTTTATTTTTATTTTCTTGTTTAATACCACAATTTAAAATTGAAATGTTCATTCTCCAAGAATGCCTATTCTAACATTTAGTTAGAATGACCATGCTCATTTTTTTGGGTGAGAATGAGTATTCCATTTTATTCCTAATGGAATGAAAACCTAAATTGAAATTTCTCTTTTCGATCGACTCTAGACTTCCCTTCGCCAACTTTGAGCTCTCCTCATTTCTGATCTCTCCGTCACTCTGTGCTACCGAGGTATCTCTCTCTCTCTCTCTCTCTCTCTCTATAGTTGATTCATCATCATCTCTCCTCTCTTCTCTTCACGCAGCAAGAAATCCCTAATGCTATGTCTTTGAATTTCAATTTTTATTTAACTTTTTGTTCAATCGGTGATATGTTTACACACACACACATATATTTATATATATAACCTAATGTAAATAGATAATTTGCTTCCAAGGTTCTCTTTGAAGGCAAACCTTAGAAGTCAAAGCTCTCTCACTTCTCACTCCTCCATATAGTTTTCAACCAGCTTGTCGACGATCGGTGACCGGCAAACACTCTCCAACCTCCTATTATCTTACTCAATTTCTCTTCTTACTTTTTGCATCGGTAATTTCTTTTTCTTTTTTTGTCTATTTGTTCTTACTATGAAATTGAAGTAAGAGCCATGCAAGTGAATTATTAGTGTATTTTTGGAATGTGAATCTAATTTGGATGTCTAAATAGATCAGAATGTAGGGCTTTTTTACGCTTATTTAAGAATAGTGTTATTTACAGTTTGTTTGATTGTTGGATAGAGCAGAAAAGGATATTGGAGTAGTTCTCCGCACACCTCAGAATCAGGGTGTGGGTAAAATTTCCCGTTGAGAAGAGGACACACACATACATACATACAGATATATATATATATATATAATTTGATTTTTGACATGTAATTACCTATTTGCATTTGTACACTACTGATTTTGAAAGCAACAGTTCATATGAAATGCCTTAAAAGCTTCAAATTTCAATAAAGAGAAAAGAAAAACCCAAAGATAAAAGGTGACAATGAAACGATGTTTCTATTATTTTTCTTATCGTCTTTAACTTGTTTTAGCCTTCTTGTTCTCTACCCTGTTTCTATTATTCCAGTTCAGTTTATCATCAACTGGTTTGAAGACCTTGAGTTGATTCCAGTATTAAAAGACCATATAGTTGAATCTGCCAAGCTGTAAATTAACTCCTAGAAAGGAATCTGCCAAGAACTTATAAATTAGATCACATTACTGTCTTTTCTCATTAAACTATCTGAATTGGTTCCCATCATACAGTTGAATATGATTTTTTTTTCTTTTTTTTTTTATATGAAATCCACTGGATGGTTCTTGTTCCATGGTTCCCTTTAACATCTCATGGTTTTTGCAATTATATGCTTGATGCCATCAAGTATTCTATAGAAATTTTAAAGTCTTCCAATGAGTTATTCTTAAAAAAAATTTTGAGATGTGCACTTAAAGAAGATCTTCAGATTGCATTTCTTGTCTTGCAGATTTGGTGATTTAACCCACGGATTCGTTATTAGGTTGTCCCATTTAAAATTTTGCTCTATGGGGCCTGAAACGTAAGTGAATGCTTCTCGTTGATTTGCATCATCTTTCGGACAAACAAGACATTGAGGTTAATGGGCTACTGACTGCTGTTGGACTGACTTTCTAGATTCACTACTCCTCAAGGTCGAGGGGCTTCCAGGCCCAAAAGAAAAGCGGCATCGCTTTTACCTTCTCCTTGTATAAATATATGTACTTGTTCCCTTCGACATGGTTGAACTTGAATTCTTTTTTTTCAAATAAGTTTATGATGGACACTTATGTCCTAAGCTTGGCATATTTATTTGTCCAATGCTTTACAAAGAATCAATTCTATGAAAATCTCTCATCAATCCTTTCCTAGCCCTTTCTATTCATTTTACTTGATTTGCCTTGTGTTTAGAGTAGAGGCATTATTAACGCCCTGCATTGGAGGATAGGTAACCAGGCTGGGCTTAATGCTTGAGGGCTGTTTGGAACTTGGGAGCAGGAAGGAAAGTAAAAATTTTAAAAAAAATTCTTTCCCTTATTTGATTCTACCTAGAAAGGAAGGGGCAGGGAAAGGGAAAGGAAAAAAAAAAATCTCTCTCTCTCTCTCTCTCTCTCTCTCTCTCCTTTTTCTTTTATTTTCTTTACAAAATCAAATAAAGAAGAAAAAATATTTTTTTCTCATTTTCTCTTTTTTTCCCTTTTCTTTTCCTCCCTCAAGTCATTCCCTCCCTCAAGTTCCAAACAGGCTATTAATCTTGAGCGTCTACTGTGTAGGCCGATTGTCAGAAAAATAATGACAAAACTTCATTTGTCATTTTAAGTTTTCGAATAAGACTAGCAACCCACTGGGTCATTGTGTCGTTCTTTTCCATCACCATGTACAGCTGGGAAAGCTCCACGACTATTGAAATTAAAGTAGGCAAAGAATTCCAAGAAACATTCCATTTGAATTTTAAATTTGTCAGAAGAAACTTGTTCCTATTCTTGTTTTGTTTTGTTATTCAATTTTTACTCATTTCTTCTTTATTTTCTTTTGTTTTCTCTTCCCTTGCCTTTCTTTTACCCTTATTTTAGAAATTATCACATATTTGGGATTTGGGGCTCGTGCCTCTTGTCTCAAGTACCTGACAGAGAACATCAACATACAAAAACAGAAGTTTTTCACCCTTGTGCCCGTGAATTGGATCCGCTTCTAATAACTTTTGAAATACTCATTGCTATAAATTAACAATGAATTCTGGTCCAAAAAAAAGAAGAATTAAGTACAGACATCTAAGGTTTTTTTTTTTTTTTTTCTCTGTTTCCTAGTGAAATTAGGAGAACCAAGAACCACATGTTTATGGGAGATGATCGATTATCCAATCTGCCAGACTCACATATACACCACAGATATAAGTACAGGCTAAGGTTATAGATCACGATGGTCTTATCATAAGAAAATAGTTCACCCCATGTACCTACACGATGGTCTTTTTTTCTGAAACAACTGGAAACTAGTTTCACCACATCAGTCTTGTTATAAATCTTATTTGCATAGGTACGTGAGTGAATTATTCTCATAAGTAGTATTTCCTAGCCTTGAGGCAAAGGGCATTTTTCTTATGCATTGTAAGACTAGGCAACACATTAGTATCAACGTCTTCCTTCTTCATCCCAGCAGGTAGTTCCCAATCAAATCCGTGGACAAGGTTGCAAGTGCAAGCTCCGCTGTAGCGATTCCGAGATTAATACCTGGGCAGCCTCTCCGGCCACCCCAAAAAGGAATAAACTCAAAGTTTTGTCCCTTGAACTCAATGGCACTATCTATATATGAATCTCTCTGGCAAGAACTCTTCTGGGTTTTCCCAAACTTCAGGGTCTCTTGCAATGGCCCATGCATTAATATAAACCAGTGTTTTGGGTTGAATTTCATACCCATCTATAACGCACTTTTAAATTGTTTCCCGCGGCACTAGAAGTGGAGCGGGCGGGTACAATCTCAATGCCTCTTTTACCACGGCCTTTAGATAAGGAAAGTTTTGAATTTCATCTTCATCTAACATAGCTTTCTTTCCAACCAAATTCCGGGATTCTTCTTGCACTTTCTTCAGCGCTGTAGGATTTTTCATCAGTGCCGTCATTGCCCAAACTATAGTGGCTGCACTTGGGTCTGTTCCAGCAATGAATATATCCTGCATAGGATAAAGGAAATTAAAAATTAAATAATATTAATTTTGTTAATTTCAAAATTAGAAGTTGGAGTTCAAAACATGAGACTCGAACTTATAATTATGATTACCATGAGCACTGCTTTGATGTGATCCATAGTAAGATCAATTGAAGATAATTGATCCTTTCTTAGTTGAAGTAAGATATCAATGACGTCCCCTTGCATGGATTGTGGTCGCTTAGATTGAGGTGCTCATCAATGAGCTCTTGATAGAACAAATCCAACTCGTTGTAATTCTTCTCGAGCCTAACAAGCATTCCAGTGACTTTATCAACCCATCCCGTCGGAGGAAAATAATCCGAAACGAAGAATTCTGCCATCATGGCCTGAGCTTCATTAAGTAGATTGTGGAATCTACTTTTCTCGTATCCTCCCTCATCGTACCTTTTACCGAAAGCAACTCTGCAAGTTATGCTGCTTGTGAGATACATTACTATCTCACTCAAATTGGTAAGTTCAGATGAAGCAGCATGGTTAGATATTTTTTGGATCATCTGAGAAACCTCATCTTCGCAAACAAGACGGAAAGATTGCTCTCATTTGGAGCTAAAGAGATGAAGAGCACAAATCTTTCTCATCTCCCTCCAATAATCATTACATGGTGAGAAGACTATATCTAATTGATTGTGAGATAATTTTCGCTGGCCATGCAAGGTTGGCCTACTAGAAAATTCAAGATCATGGGTTTTTATTACCTCTTTGGCCATTTTGGCTGAAGAAACCACTAGGGTTGGCACGAAACCAAGCTTAATGGACATGAGAGGGCCGTAACGAGAAAAGCCAAAAGAAAAAGTAGCAGCATCATTGTTTTGTGAAGAGTTGCTAAAGTACGTTTGTCTTGTGCAATAACTGTTATAGATAGTCTGACTTTATAGACCTTTTTTTTTTAATTGCTTTTCTGAGGGTGAGGAGGTTGTCTTTGATCATGGTGATCAGTGGCAGCCTGAGGATTTGCTTTAAGGGGGTTATAATTAATTTTTTAAAATTTTGTGATTATAATTTTTAAAATTTAGAGAGACTAATATATATATATATATATATGTAAAAATAGAGAAATCTATAGCCACCGCCGCCCCTAATGATAATAAGATGAGACTAATTACAAGTTATATATATAAGCTTATCCTGTACATAGTACAATATGGTTGCCATTTTTATGGGCTGATCATGCAACGATACATAATAGATAATTAAGAAGAATATTAGGAATGATTGCACTACACTTAATATTATTGACAATTTTGGGACCCCGTTTATTGTTAAAAAGTTGGCACTTTTAGCGTTTTGTTAGACTGTCGGTGGGCTTTGCAAAGGTCTCTGGGAAAAAGAAAATGATTAAGTATATACTTTCTAGACAAAGCTTCAGTAGCAAGTTGGAAAAGTAAGAAAAATAATGTCTACCTCTGACGTAGGATTCAAAGAAGAAGTGATGTGGCCACAAGCTCATCAAGAGTTACAGACCACAGGTTCTCATCAAGCTAGTTATTCGCAAAGTTTGTAGAACAGATGTGTTCGAGTGATGTGTTAATAATATTTTTGTAATTAAAAATTTTTATGTTGGATATTTTTTTTTACTTTTAAGTGAAAAATTCTCATTTAACAACATCTTGTATGAATTTTTTGATGATATGGTGTTACTTTTTTTTATTATGATGGCCAATAAGTTTGTATAGGTGAAGTTTACTTGCAAGGGGTATTGTATCGTATTACCATGTTTAATTTTGATGTAACAACAATGTAAAATTTTTGATTAATTAAATTCTATCCCTTACAATTTAGTCCAAAAATACATAACTTTTATAGATTAAAAAATCAACATATAACCATATTATGATTTGAACTCATTTACAAAATAAAAAAGACAAAATATACCCCGCCATGTTAACGGGTAGCAACTACGAAATGAAGATTTCCACAAAGTCGGATAATGACAGCCACCATATTTGATTGTATCAACCTATTTAAAAATAAATAATAAAAAAAAGCTCAGTGCAGTGATTTTAATTCTCTAATGTTCTTTTACCTCTTGAGAATTAATTTTTTTTTTTGAATAAAAATTGACAAATTAGATGGGTTCTTATTAATAGTTGGATCTGTTTTAAATCCTAGAAATTATCATAGTCATGCCTCATATTAAAGGGATTTGGGGGTTCATCTCAAGTAGTACAATACACAAAGCATAATATATATATTGATGGTGAGAAACCATTCGAAGGCAGGGCACCATTTTTTAACCCAACCGTGGTGAAAACACAAGGTACGGCAAACCCTAACACCCTCCCACCATGTATGCTCACGGATTCAAATCCGCAGCTGCCATGTCGGAAGAAACCCACTTGACCAATGTGGTTGACCTGCGGGGGCAAAAATGTTAGAAATTTGGTGATATGCTTCAATACTACTTTGTTGAAAATTTATGGTGGACTAATAGACATAGTAATAAAGCGAGGGATATGGAGATGTACGACTCTAGGAGCTATACAAAACTCTTTAGCTCATGAGCAAAAGCACTTAGTTAGAGATGCCAATAATATTTCCTTTCTTTTCTCTTTCTTTTATGCTTCTTCTTTTCTCCTTTTTTTTTTCTGCTTCCTCTTGATCACTAGATTACATGAATATATATAAGACTCTAATTACATGTACCTAATCTTATACATGTACCAAACACTCTTAATACATATTTGACCTTTCATCTACATATATGTATACTTCATTAACTGCATACATAAATTACTTCATACATATATAGATCATGTGTGTGCATGCATTATCTAGAAATATGAAAAAATAAGTTTACTTTTCAAAAAAAAAAAAACATGAATATACAAAAATGGAAGCTCAATTTTCACCCTTGCCTGTTTGTTCATGAACATCTCATGATTAGGTTGTACTTCGTTATGGAAAAAATCAGTTGGACAACTGTTCTAGGGAGTGGCAAAATCTTATTGTATTTTACCCAATTATGCCTCTTCGTAGTGCTAGACCTAATACCAGCTTGTTACCAGAAGTGCAAATGGACTTTTATTCTGAAACAATTAGAAAATAGTTCACACGCGCGTACATCATATATTCTTATTATATATATCTTGTTTGCATAGATTGAGCTTATAAGTAGTGTTTCCTAGACACGCGCGAGGCAAAGAGGGTTTTTCTTATGCATTGCCAGACCAGGCATCCCATCCGTATCAACATCTTCCTTCATCATCCCAACAGCTAGTTTCCAAATTATTTGATTGGGTCCCAATCAAATTTGTAGACAAGGTTGGCAACTGCAAGTTCCACCGTTCCAATTCCGAGATTGATACCTGGGCAGTCTCTCCGGCCACCTCCAAACGGAATGAACTCAAAGTTTTGCCCCCTGAAGTCAATAGCAATATCCAAGAATCTCTCAGGCAAGAATTCTTCTGCGTTTTCCCAACTCTCAGGGTCTCTTGCAATGGCCCATGCATTAACATAAACATGGGGTTTTGGGTTGAATTTCATACCCATTTATAACGCACCTTTGAATTGTTTCTCGCGGCACTAGAAGTGGAGCGGGCAATCTCAATGTCGGTTTTACCACTGGCTTTAGATAAGGAAGGTTTTGAACGTCGTTTTCATCTAACATAGCTTTCTTTCCAACCAAATTTTGCGCTTCTTCTTGCATTTTCTTCTATGCTGTCGGATTTTTGCCGAATTGTTGACTTCATACCTTGAATTTAATGATTACAAAATATTTTACTAGTAATTTAATAACTTTACTTAGTATGCAAATTATCATTGTATCTTTAATCTCTATTTAGATTATGACTTAACTTGGTATAATGAAGACATTAAAGATATTATATATTAAGAAATTTATCAAGCAATGTTGAAAGTTATTGAGGATGATGGATAATTGATGAAGAACCTTACAATAACTTTGTATTCATAATCTTAAATTTTTTTTTTAGTGCACCGTTATATTTATTTTCATTTTTTATTTTCTGTATAGAATCAATTACTCAGATCCTGAACACATGCAAACTCAGGCGATTCATGTCGGGACCAATCCACTGACCAATGCGGTTGACTCGCGGGGCCCAAGGAAAAAAATCAATATGCAAAGACAGAAAGCTTAATCGCCTTTGAGCCTGTTCAACTAATATTTGGGTTCTTCTCCCTTAGGGACAAATGTGTTTTGGTGAATGGGGCAATGTGTTTTACACAAAGATGGCTCTTGGTGGTTCCATACCTAATACCAGCTTGTTATCAGTACGGGAATCAGATTCGCTTCTAATAACTTGAAAAATATAGCTATTCCTGATGCTAAAAACAATAAATTCTGATCCATGAAAGAAATAAACTTATTGTAGGGATGTCTATGATTTTTTTTTTTTACTGAAATTAAAAGAACAAGTACCACATGATTCCACGAAGACACACACATATATATACATATATATACCAGCAGGGGTGCAACCAAGAATATGTTTTGGGGTACCAAAACTTTTTTTTTATATTACAGGCTGTTCAGGTTTTCGGGGTACCAAAAAATAAATAAATTTCATAGTCTACTATACAAAAAATTTAATATTATATAAGGTTAAGCCTGTTGTTTTAAATTGTGGGGATCTCATTACAATATTTTTTTCTGAAATTATATATACATATTGCCTAAGGAGAGTATACAAAAATTGGGTGTGGCAAATAAAAACTGGGATACCAATTTACTAAAACACTATTTATAAATACTATACATATGGGTATTATACAAAAGGTGGGAGGCGCAGAGACTCCCCAACCACAAAGGTAGTTCTGCCACCGTATACCACAGATTAAGGTTACCGATCACCAGAATTTCACACATCAATCACCTGCAAATGGACTTTTATTCTGAAACAATTAGAAAATAGGTTGAGCGAACAACTCTTACAAGTAGTATTTCCGAGCCTTGAGGCAAAGTGCATTTTTCTTATGCATCGCAAGACCAGGCATCCCATCTGTATCGACATCTTCCTTCTTCATCCCAGCAGGTAGTTCCCAATCAAATGTGTAGACAAGGTTGGCAACTGCAAGCTCCACCGTTGCAATTCCGAGATTGATACCTGGGCAGCCTCTCCGACCACCACCAAAAGGAATGAACTCAAAGTTTTGCCCCCTGAAGTCAACATCACTGTCCAAGAATCTCTCAGGCAAGAACTCTTCTGGGTTTTCCCAAATTTCAGGGTCTCTTGCAATGGCCCATGCATTAACAAAAACCAGGGTTTTGGGTTGAATTTCATACCCATCTATAACGCACCTTTGAATTGTTTCCCGTGGTAAAAGAAGTGGAACGGGTGGGTGCAATCTCAATGCCTCTTTTATCACAGCCTTTAGATAAGGAAGGTATTGAACATCATCTTCATCTACCATGGCTTTTTTTCCAACCAAATTTCGCACTTCTTCTTGTACTTTCTTCAACGCCGTCGGGTTTTTCATCAGTGCCGTCATTGCCCAAACTATGGTGGCTGCACCTGTGTCTGTTCCAGCAATGAATATATCCTACATAAGAAACAGAAAATTAAAAAAAATATTGTTATTTTTTTAATTTAAAAATTAGAAGTTCGAGGTAAAAAGATGGACTAATTACCATGAGCACTGCTTTGATGTGGTCCATCGTAAGTTCAATTGAAGATAAATCACGATGATCCTTTCTTAGTTGAAGTAAGATATCGATGATGTCCCCTCG
The DNA here is from genome assembly GCA_033060915.1 of Euryodendron excelsum. Taxonomy (NCBI): domain Eukaryota; kingdom Viridiplantae; phylum Streptophyta; class Magnoliopsida; order Ericales; family Pentaphylacaceae; genus Euryodendron; species Euryodendron excelsum. The sequence continues at coordinate 2,669,695 of CM065389.1, read as the reverse complement.
CATGGACTCTGGTCTCTTTAGATTGAGGTGCTCATCAATGAGCACTTGATAGAACAAATCCAACTCCTTGCAATTCTTCTCGAGCCTAGTACGCATTCCAGTGACCCTATCAACCCACCCCATCAAAGGAAAATAGTCTGAAACGAAGAAGCCTCCCATCATGGCCTGAGCTTCATTTAGAAGACCGTGGAATCTACTTCTCTCGTATCCTTCCTCATCATACCTTTTACCGAAAGCAACTCTGCAGATTATGCTGCTCGTGAGATACATTATTATGTCACTCAAATTGGCGAGTTCAGATGAAGCAGCAAGGTTAGATATTTTCTCGATCATCTGAGAAACCTCATCTTCGCGAATAAGACGGAAGGATTGCACTCTTTTAGAGCTAAAGAGATGAAGAACGCAAATCTTTCTCATCTCCCTCCAATAGTCATTATACGGTGAGAAGACAACATCTAATTGATTGTAAGATAGTTTTTGCTGGCCAAGCAAGGTTGGCCTACTAGCGAATTCAAGATCATGGGTTTTCATAACCTCTTTGGCCATTTTGGCTGAAGAAACCACTAGGGTTGGGACGACACCAAGCTTTAGGGACATGAGAGGGCCGTACTTTTGAGAAAGCTGCCAGAGGTAGAGATGCTGATTGGAGTTATCAAGTTGGTGCAAGTTTCCAATGAAGGGAAGCCCTGGAGGACCTCGTGGACGAAGGGATTTTCCATTTTTTCTGTGTTTTGGAAGAAGAAACAAGAGGAAAATGGGAAGACCTAATAGGAGAAGAAGTAAAACCATTATTCTTTGTGAAGAGCTGCTATGGGTTTGTCTTGTGCATCAATGATGAGAGCACAGTCTGCTTTTATAGACTTCTTTTTTTTTTTTTGTTTCTCCATTGTTTTAATTTTTTTTTTTTTTGGAGGGGTTAGAGAGGGGTGGAAGGCTGTATCAGGTCCGGGTGATAACCGGAGATCGACCAATTACAAACAATATATATATATATATATATATATCTTCGATTCTTCGGATGATACTCTTAACATACATGGCTTTTTTGACGTGTTGTTGATCATGCGATGATATCATGATAGATCATTAAAAAATTAATTTCAAAGGTTCGTACACTCCTTTAATATCATTGCCATTATTTGGGAATTGGGACCCCGCTTATAATGCTAGCTTTATTTTCTTATTGCATCTTATGCCAAATTTTTTTATTACTTTGAATAATTGTTGTACGAAGAATCTCTTCGCATCGCCTCGAGTAAGGAGTTTTAAATTTAAAAAACTTCGTGTGCCAGTTAATAGCATAACAAAGTATTTGTCCAAGATTTGGTTAACGCAGCAAAGTGATCTGTCTTAATATAAAAACCATTCAGTCCTTTTTGCCCCTTTAGCATAGATCTTAATAGGATATCTGTCACTGGAGAAATGTTACACAGTTAATTCATAGAGAATTCATGTATAACCCAGTTGAATTTTTACAACATAATACTTATTATGATAATTTTTAATTATAAAAATATTATTATCATATTATTTTGGTCAAATACTTTGTATAAATTTTTTTAAAAAAATAACATTTTCCTTGTTACTACGCTAGTTAACATCTTTAAGCCCGTTGCTTGGCACAGGGATAGGTGTTTTGAAAGTGTAAGTACCCACATTCATGGCTACCACGTGGCTGATGTCGCGTTCCGATTTTTAACCAAGCCCTCTCGACTTGAGAAAAAACATGATACTCTATCGTTAGAATTCATCCTTCTAGAAGGACGAGTGCAACAATGTTTGATCTTGAAATTGACTTAAATAAGAGATTTTAGAAAAAGTTTGAAGTCGTCACCTAACAAATTAAAAATGTGTTAGGTCACCTAAAACTAAATATAATTCGAAGACTAAACTTAGATTTTTCGAAATCATTTTGAAAATGTCCTTCTTAAGAAGGTTTTTGGAAAAGAGAATTTTAGCAAACTTTTAAAATGTGTTAAAGCCCTTTTGAAAACATGACTCTCGGTTAGTCTTTTAAAATAAAAATCTATGGACCGGGGGTTTATTACGTGTAAGAAAGACATTCTAAGATCATCACCCTACCCGGCCCTTTCTATACCTACAAATCTAATCACCCTTAATTTACTCACTTGAATAACTGGTTACTAATATTCACTTAATATCCACTTTAAAATTTTGAAAAATATGTTTGATCATCACTTTTGGATGAATGATGCATGATGTATATTTTTAAAAAGATGTTTGAAAATATGAAAGTTTTGAAAGGATTTGAGATAGAAATTTTGAATTAATAGAAACTTTTGAAAAGGGAACTTGGGTTGAAATAAAGGTTATGACCGCACCATTTTAGGTTACCTATGTATCTCATTTGGCGAAAATCAGGTCATTCGTAGTTCGAGCTAAGACTCGATAGAAAATAGGCACATTAAGGCCATTAAAAAACACATTGGGGTCTTAATTTGGAGAGACACGTTGGAGGTCCAATTTTGAAAAATAGGCACATTAATGCCTTTGGGTATTTTAAAGACGCATTGAGGTCTTTGAAAAGTTTTAAAGACACTTTGAGATCTTTGAAAAAAGAGAACTTGAGAGTTTAGAAAGATGTCTTTGAAGTTGGATTTGAAATATTTGAAGTGTTTTTGAAATCAAGTTTAAAGATGATTTTAAATGTTTTTGGAATTAACTCAAGAGAGTTTTGGAAGTGCTTCGAAACAACTCAAGGGAGTTTTTAGAAATGTTTTAAAATAACTCAAGGGAGTTTTGGAAAGGTTTGGAATAACTCAAAGGAGTTTTGAAAATGTTTTGAAGTCTTGTTTTGAAAATTTTGGAGAGAGAATTTGAATTGGAAATACTCTCGTGAACTTGTTTTCGAAAAGTTTTTGAAAGTAGTCTTTGAATACCTTATGAAAGGTATATTTAATGTTCCATCATCTTTAAGAGGTTAGTCATTAAAGAACTAAACTCCTTTAGGGCTGTAAGTTTTGAAAACGTGTTTGGAAAAAGAGTTAGAGACTTCCCTTTGGTTTTGAAAACTTTAGGATTATAGAACCTTTCTTGAATATCTCACTTATACTTTAACAATCCTAACCATGAAAGGATTATGGTTGCTTCAAGAGCGTGATATTTGAAAAAGACCTTTGAAAAAGCATTTAGGGTTCGACACCCTATATGGACCTTAGAATGTCAGGAAACCTTAATCATGAGAGGGTTAAAATCACCTTAGAGTTGTGAGTTTTGAAATCACTTTTGAAAATAACTTGCGGAAATGGTAAGTGTCTAACCACTTTTGTCATGACAAGTTTAAGAGAATTCTTTAAAATATTTTGGAATAGGTTATGGAAGAATTAGAAAAGATTTTTGAATTGAATTTTGAAAACTTAAGAGAGTAGGATCTTTTTTAATGCATGCCATGCAAATGATTTTCGTAATTGAAAAGGGTTTGAAAAGGGCCTTTGAGTTGGAGCTTTAAAGTTCAACTAACCTTGGTTAAGGTAATTAGGGTTAGGTCCACTAAGGTTAACTAACTAAGGTCAAGTTAATATAGGGTTTTGACAACTAGAGTTAGGTTAACTTTGGGTTAGGTTGACTAGGGTTAACTAACTTGGGTTAGGTTAACCTAGGGTTTGGTTGACTAAGGTTAACTAACTTGAGTTAGGTTAACATAGGGTTTGGACAACTAGGGTTAACTAACTTGGGTTAGGTTAACCTAGGATTTAGACAACTTGGATTAGTTTAATCTAGGGTTTAGTTGACTATAGTTAACTAACTTGGGTTAGGTTAACCTAGGATTTGAACAATTTGGGTTAGGTTATCCTAAGGGTTTGTAAGTGTCCTAAGGTTAGCTAACGTGAGTTGGGTTAATTTAGGGTTTTGGAAGGTGATCTTGAAAAATGATTTTGGACTAGGGTTTTGGTGTAGTGGTTTTGAAAGAATGGCTTTATGCATGAATTTTGAAAAGGGATTTTGGAAACCATGATGTTTTGTAAAGGACTTGGAAAACAATTCTAAAGAGTTACATTAAGTTTAAAAAAGATCATTGCATGAAAATGGGCTCTTATCAAGTGTAGGGTTTATACGGTTGATATTTGGAAATCACTCTAAGGAGAGTTCATTAGGAACATTATAACCACTAACTTAAAGAGAGCCAAACTTTTAAAAATCAACATGTGATGGTGGTTTTAGAAAATCATTTTTTGTGCAAAATAAAGAGAATGAACTTTTGAGAATGCTTCTTGAAGAGGGTTGTTTTGAAAACCACTTTTGGGGTGTAGAAAATCACTCTAATAAGTTAGGATTCCTATGGTCAATAAATGAGGAGACCACTTAAGAGAGGGTTCCATGAGTACCATTTCAACTATAAAACTCAAGAGAGCAAAACTTTAAAATAAAAGCGAAATATAAGATTTGAAAATCATTTTAATGTAACTTGAAGATGGTAAAATACAATGATACAAAATAAAGTCAATGGGCTTAAGGAAGGCTCTTTAGGGGACATTGAAATATAAAGCTTTAAACTAAGCTTCAAGAAACCAACTCTTAGGGCTATTTTTAGAAAAACACTTGAATATGGATTTTGAAAAAATGTGTAGAGATTAGAAATGCTAAAAGGTTTGAAAAATGGCTTTGAACATAAAAAATGATGCCAAGCATGCAAAACATGAATATTGTAACCATATGCAAAGGGCGTCATGAAATCATACAAGGCTAAGAGGCCACATCACATTGTAAGGTGCTCCCAGATCATACTATCTTAAAGTAAGCTTATGAGAAATCCCCCTACACGGTGACTCTTACAAGCTTTCTTCTAGACATGACCTAGGAGCTTACTTATTTCAAGCATGCAAGAAAGGGGGGCAGAAAATAGAGATTAAAAAAGAAGAGTAGTCCATGTGGACTATGAGAGAGAAGAGAGGAGTGAAAGAGACATAAATCAAAAAGAAATACCACATTTGTCTTCAAACTACTTTCAAGCTTCCATGGATGACTTGTCTTGAACTTGAATGGCCTTAGAGAGGTTTGAGGGGGCTGAAAATGGCTCTTTTATGGCATTAAAAACTTTATAGATGGAGCGTATAGGCCAGAGAGAGGTTAAATCTGACTTAGGTATTTTGAGAGTGAGGTGTATGGAGAATTTCGAAGTTCTAAGTTATTTTTACAAAACTTCGCTACTGTTTTCGATTCTTAAATACGCAAAGGGGGAGGCCTGTATTTATAAGCTGACTCATGTGCTACATGCGCCTAGGTAATTTTTGTCCTGGCTGTTCTAGTGATTGAATGCCACGTGGCACCCTCTGTACTGACTTAACTTGAAGTTTTGATCGATCTGATCATAATCTGAGCGCATGTAGCATACGCTTCACCTCTGAAGACTTTCGTGTTAACTTTACCTCGATAATTGTGCAATCAGGGAGAGATTCAGGAAATCAATCACGTCCACAATGTTCTCTTATTATTTCTCAAGAACTGGGAACTTCTGGGGAGCATCAAAGGTGTTCAGAAGAGTGAGATATCACCTCAGGAAGCGTGTATGAAAATACACTTTTGCGAAGCATCTGTGATACGCTCTGCAGATGTTCAAAAGTAGCAGTCTTTGGACCACTTAATCAGGGCCTTCGGGGGATGATCTCTCCGATCGGACTGTACCGATGGAAAGTGCTTCGAAAATACTTTCAGGAATTCTCTAATTTACGCATTTCTCAAGTCGTTTGATGGTGTGTTATGATCAGAAAATCAAAGAAAAAGACAACCCTAACAGAGCGACTGTGAAACACTCTAGGGGTTTCTGAAAATAGCAACTTTCGAGCCACGCGATCGGTGACTTCAGGAAGCGATCTATTCAATCAAGTCGTATCAATGGAAAGACCTATGGACGGGCTTCTGGGAATTTCCTGATTTACGCATTTCTCAAGTTATTTGACGGTGCGTTATAATCAAGGAATCGAGAGAAAAAAAAAAACCCTAGTAGAGCGTTTGTGAAATGCTCCAGGAGACTTTCTTTGACTTGAAAGTTTTTGGAGTCACAGGACTCACCTTGGATTGGACATGGGCATAGAATAGGGTATGCCATTTTGGTACCCAAAGCCAGTGTGGTTTCGGGGCGCACTCGGACCACCGGGGGTAAAATGGTTATTTTGATTAAAATTAGTCAGAAAGGGTCAGAATGAGTTGGAGTGGCATATTAAGCATGTCGGACTATTTGGAGACATTCCTGGAAGGTGTACTTACCTGTCTGGAGGGATTTGTGATGTGTCAGTGTACCCAAGGACAAAACGATCATTTTGACTGGAGTTGACCGAAACGGGAGCAAAATTGGTTGGGATGGCTCATTGAGTATGCCTAATTGTCTAAGGACACTTTGGAAGGGTGAATTTACCATCTTGAAGGATTTTGAACTTTTTTAAAGACGTATCTGGTGGCCCAAAGGATAGGTTTGGTCATTAGGACTCTATTAGGCCCAATGGGCCTGATAAGCTATTGACTAATTGGATAGGGGTCCGAAAGTTAATTTGGGCGAATGACTATGTAGTTTTGAAAGTGATTCGGCAGGACCAGAGATTGTTGAGTGGGCAAAAATAGGGTGCTTACAACTGACCAGCTCATCCAACTGGCAAGCCATATGAAACTCGAGGTACCCTGAAGTCAACACAACGTCAACGGCGCAGCTCGCTCTTGCGGCAGGTGGGTGCCCCTCATGCCCCCTTGCTCTTGCAGTAGGTCAGCGCCCCTCCCAGTGCACTCTATTCCTTGCAGTAGGTCAGTGCCCCTTGTGCCCTCTCACTCTTGTAGTAGGTCGGCGCCCTTCCCAGCACACCTCGCTCTTACGGCAAGTCGGTGCCCCTCGTGCCCCCTTGCTCTTGCAGGAGGTCGACGCCCCTACTAGCTCACCTCACTCTTGTGGCAAGTCAATGCCCCTCACGCCCCCTCGCTCTTACAGCAGGTCAATGCTCTACTGGAGCTTCTTAGCCCAGCCTCGTGAAGATGGTCTCAAGGGCTCCCCTAAGTCAGGCTCCGCGCCTACACGGCTCCAGCCACCCTTATAGAGGTAGCCTCCAAGGCTCGCCAGATATAGGCCCCATGCCTCAATATCCTTCTTCTTACCACCACTTAGGACCTCACATGAATTGTGGATTAGATGTTAGAACCTAAGGGAATCGTTAAGCCGCTCGCCCTTTTGGCTGCTCAAGGATCCTATCTAATCAACCAGCTAAAAGAGAGAGCTTCACCCCCCAAACGCACTCACTTGCGAGATCCCCGCATTAAATAAGTATATCAAGCATTAAATGCAGGTTCAATCCACATTTAATGAGTTGAACATGTGGCGTGGCTTGATTGGACAAGAGTTTGATAATTGGGCCTGTCCCGACATCCCATCAAGCGGTCGCGGCATTCACATGGTTGCCCCAGGCCATCATGGTGCCAGAGCTAATCCAATCAAAAGGCGCCACGTGGACGTCAATCAATCATCACCCCACTATAAATAGCTGACTCATTTATGGCCTAATAACAAGAATTGAATACTCCAACATCCCAGACTCACGCTTGTTACTCTCTCTCTCTTGGTTGTCTTTGGTTCTTTCCTTACCACCTCCAGAAGGCCCGAGCCACGTTAGCAACCACTGGAATTCCCAAACAGGCCCCAAGTAGTCAACTCTATACCCCCGGTCCATGCCACACACAGAAAGTTAGCTCATGAAGTCTGGGGTCAAATCTCAAAAACCCCTCCCCCTCCCCCTGACAAATAAAGAAAACAAATATCTAAATCTTCCAATTGCTATAATCAAGCTCCAAAATGAATTGAGGTAAAATTCAACATTACTTCCCACCATTGCCGGGTTTGAAAGGTTAATTAGATATAGACAGTTTTACCTGTGTGTTCCTGTATTTTGAACTCATGATGCTCATATCATAATAAAGCAATCTTTTTATTGCACCAAGGCCGAATCTCTAAATTTGCTTTAAGAATGGACAATTACTTTGTTGAATAATATATTCAATGAAAAATGGTTTTGGACCAATTATCAAATTAAAGATAGCGACGCGTTTATCGTGGAAATGAACGTTTGAGTCTTCATCTTTTGTATGCATATTTATACAATATAACTTTGTTGCCGAGTACTTATATTACACAAAGTGATATGTTTAATTGTTTATGCATGGCTGAATAGATTAACATGCACGTTTGACTCTTCATCAATGATTTTACCAATAAAATTTCAATTTAGACAAACGTAAAAGCACCCTCTCGAATGGTATCCCCAAGCATTGCTGTTCGATCAGTTCTCCATTAAAAGCTATGGCTTGAAAGTTGGCAGTGTAGTAACTTATATTATAGTAGTTTTATGCAACAATTCTATAACATTGTTGGGACCGCGCTTAATAATGTAGTAACCATATTTTACTTTTGCATTTCACGCCTTGTTATTGTTTACTTTGAATAAATAATCTTCAAGCTATCTCTTTGGATCGCCTCGAGTAAGACACGTAAATTTTATTTATCTAAAACTTCAAAATCCATTATATTTTTTCGTATGCATGCCATGCGAGTTCTTGATTGATAGCTATTTTTTTAAACGGCTTGAGGGACGTAGACAGTGATTGATGGACCAAGTAGAAATCTTAAAACCGTCTAATTGCATTACCAACTACCAGTCACCTGACTCAATTTTCAACTTTTTAAGTTTCCTTTGGACACTAATCATTGAGTCTTTTGATCTGTCCCTTAGCCTACCAATGAGCTGAGATGCTTGTAACCCGGCTGTATAAGCTCCACCCATGATAGAGTTAGTAGGTTCGAGTCACATTTTTTTTCAGACTTTGGCTCTCTAATAAACCCAAAAAAAGAATACATGTGTCTAAAAACAGACATTACTCAGAGTCATGGGAAATTTGGATTTGAATTTGGAAATATGATGAATTTGGTTTTCATACATCGACTGCAAAGCTTGTTGATCTGTTATAATTCTAGTGGGCTCAATCTCTAATATGGGACATAAGTTGGGTTTATTCATGCGTTTCGTCAAACTTGAATTTTTTGACTTATTGGTTAAGTTTCTAATAAATTTTAATTATATTTTTCTATTAATAGGAAAAAAAAGTTGAGTGATAACCAACTACTCGGTACTCATCTTTATCAAATTGGGACATGAGAAGTTTTATTACACAATACCATAAATTTGTAATTAATGAAGAGACTTTTAATAAAATAAATAACACATGACAAAATCTGATATACATGAGTACCGAATAATCTCGTTTTATCTTACTACTCTCATAGTTGATCCACGCGTAGTTTACCCATCCCTCTTGAGTTCCATAGAAAGTCCAACGAGCTATAGCATCTAAAAAATTTTGCATTCACTCCCAGTAACATCCAGAAATTAGCATTCACTCCTTACAAAGCCTGCACGACCAGGTCTAACTTACTGGTCCATGTCATTTGTTCAACAGGCCAGCTAGTCTAGTCTAGCCCAAGTTTATTGACTTAAAATACTGGCCCGTTTCCAAACATTGGGCTAAGATCCTAGCGACCCACAACAGAAAGTGAAGATTTTGCCGGTCTGAGTTCCTTTGTAAAATGTTTCTACTCCAATATGAAATATGGGAGGATTACAAACTTCAGATTTTGCAAAATCAAGCCAGAAAATGGCGGAATCGGAAGGTCATGAATCCCTACCACTAATACAATGGAAAAAAAA
>CM065389.1:2540000-2655000 GCA_033060915.1 Euryodendron excelsum | reverse complement strand
ACCATGAGGATATACCTGAAGGAGCAGACAAAGCAGTAGAGGGTTTACCAGAAGCTGACATAATCTGCTGAACGAGGGCAGGAAGATCACTGATATCAATCAGCGTAGGAGAGGCAGAAGCAGTAGAAGAAGCCTCAGCAGTAGCAGCAATGGACTGAGGAAGAGTATCTCGGCGGGTAGGATTCTTGGGACAATCAGATCGATAATGACCAGGACCACGCTGTCGGCAATGCTTACAAACCCGAATAGGACAGGTAAGCAAGCGATGATCAATAGCATGACAAAAGGTACACGCATCATGTCGAGAAACTGAACCAGAGGATTGACCACCAGAGGTTAAAGAACCTCGAAAACCACCAGAGGAGCCACGAGTTCGGGAACTAGGGGCAGCAAGCACGGTGTCCACATGGGAAGTCGGAACAAGGCCAAGACGAGTCTCCTTAGACAGAAGCTCAGAGATAGCCTGCTCGAGTGAAGGAAGAGGAATGCGATGAAGAAAAGAAGCTCGAACTGGCTCACACACATCGGAGAGACTCATGAGAAACAAAATCAAACGCTGCTGATCGCGATAGGTGGCAAACAGAGCGGCATCAACAGCACTGACCCACTGAGGCTCGGATGGAGTCAACTGGTCCCATATAGAATAAATCCGAGGCAAGAAGGCACTGATAGACTGTCCAGGGTCCTGTCGCAGTCGACATAGGGAAGTCAGAAGCTGATACTGATAAGCTAGATAAGCAGTAGTATATCTGGTAGCCAGAAAGTCCCAGATGGCATGAGCAGTATCAAATCTCCCAAACTGTAGGCTAATGGAGGGAATAGAAGTATTGCGAAACCATGTGATAATCTGATGATTCTTACTATCCCACTCCTCAAGATGCTCAGTATACTCAGCAGCTGTTTCAGTAGCACTCTTAACTGGTGCCTCAATATCTCCAGTGGCATAACGCCAAAGCTTCCTTCCCTTGAGGAAACTAGACATGGCCTGAGACCATGGTATATAATTGGGACCCTCCAAAGTAACCATAATAGGTCTGGAAACCTCAAATCGATCCATAGTGAACAACCAGGAGCAGAAACAATTCAACCAGTAGGAAAGAGTGCAAAAAATAGTAGCCACAGTACTAACGGAGCTGAAAAAGCCAAAACTAAAGGCAGAACCAGAGTCAGAAGGCCCAAATTACCCAAGAGCCACTATGAACCGGACCAAAACAGCCAAGAAAAGCAGTGAACAGGCCAGAAAAGTGACTAATATGATCAAAACAGTAAATTCCACACAGAATTTGGCAAAACCGAGGCCAAAAGCAGATTCAGAAGGTCGAAATTAGCTAGGAACCGGTCTTATCTAGAGCAAAAGTAGCCAAAACATAACTGAACCGAGCAAAATAATCTAGAAAACCGACCTGAACCGATTCAGACCAGACCGGTTGAACCACAGGCTGACGGGGCAGATTACGTGGCAGAGCAGGCCCTGAACGGTGACGTGGCAATGACGTGGCAGGATGACGTGGCAGGTGTGGGTCCCAGCCTGCTGACGACTGATGACGTGGCAGAATGACGTCAGCAAGATGATGTCAGCATTATGACGCACAGGGGACGTCAGGCGAGTGGGTGAAGCGCGTGGGGGCGCGTGAGCAATGATCGACGCTCCTCTGGCGCGTGCTGGTCCTGCCGAGAGTAGATCTTACGCGCCGCCCTTTGACTGGCGCGTGGGGGCGCGTGCACTGTTTTCTGTGATGGATTTTGATGAATCTGAGATGAGAATTTTATAGGGAATCAAATGATGGTCTTAAAATTAAGTTTTGAGGACTTTCAAGTGTTCGGTGCTCACAGATATAGGTCGAAATTGGACAGAAATTGAAGGGAAACAGTGAAACAATCACAAGAAGAGAAAAAACTCAGAAGCAGTCAACCATGGCTCTGATACCATGTGAGAATGATGAAATATATATATATATATATAATATATATTGTTGTAGATAGAGAAAGGGACAAAAAGAAAAAGACAGAGAGAAAAAGATTGACTCGTATGTATGAAAGCTGTGTATCTATACAATGAATAGAAACAACATATATATAGGCTAACCCTAGAAAGAAGAGAAAAAGACTAAACTAACCCCAAGCTATATACACATATATATCCATCAACACTCTCGAATGGTATGTTGCCGTCTTTCTGGATTAAATGCAACGTTTACAAGTTGGAAGCATATTGATTTTGTATCATATATAGATATATACGAAGAATCGATTTTGCAGCTATATGTACGTCTCTTTGTCAGTTTGGCTTCTCAGTTTTTGCTTTCTACTTCTTGAAATAGTCTCGATGTGGAGGCTCAGATGACCAGAAATCAATTGATAATTGTTTGTTGCCGCCTGGAGGATTAAGGCCTCCTAACTAGTAGAGCTGCTGGTTGCAAATTCATTAACGCCGAAAAATACTGTAAATTAGATGATTTCAGTTTATAACTGTTAATTAAACAGCATAATTAGATGATTTCAATCCAATCCCCAAAAATGCTTTAAATTCTTTTGTGGCAGAAACCTATGAGAATGTCTTGGAACAGGAATCAAAGAAAATTAGATGGTGATCAAGAGTACTCACCTAATTAAAATTCCAATATTTGTGTAATTGATGTTTCCGAACGAGCTAGGTTCATAAGATGATGTGTTATTGTTATTTGATTTTCAAGCTAGGAAGGGAAAACTTACATGTTGGGTAACTATGCTTGATGGTTTTCTTAAACGCGAGCTCCTTCTTGACGTACTAGCAAAATTATCACCACTAGCCTTCTGTGATAACTTTAGTTGGAATTGAATGACGCAAAATACTAGAACATGGTATTCCTAATACAAAAGGGATCAAGGGACTATCAAATGTATCATTTCAACATAGAATGAAAATTTTTTGACCTTGCGTCTTCCTATCCTCGATGTTCATGCTAATCCGAGTATTAGGTGGTTTCTCCTAACAGCATGTTTGGAATTTGGGAGAGGAAAGGGAAGGGAAAGGAAAAGAAAAAAAAATATATATATATATATATATATTTCTTTTTTGTTTGATTTTGTAAAGAAAATGAAAATAAGAGAGAGAGAGAGAGAGAGAGAGAGAGAGAGAGAGAGAGAGATTCCTTAATTTTTTTTTTTCTTTCATTTTCCCTTCCCTTTTTCTCCTAGCTAGCTAGAATCAAAGGGGGAAAATCAATTTTTTTAATTATTTTTTCTCTATTTCCCTCCTCCAAATTCTAAACAGACTGTAACCCTAGAGGCCTCTTAGTAGTTCCAAATGTACACCATAATTCTGGCATGCTATCGTTACCATTTGGTCCCCTTCTTTTATATATCATGTCATGCGAGATCGATGCTACAAGGTCCATTCTGGAAAGAGCAATACCAAACATATATACCAGTAGATAATAATTTTACTGGGTCAGAGTCGTCAGACACAACATCATAAGCTCATTTCCTCTATGCAGATATTATTCATAAGATCTGGAAAAGAAAGTACATATTCATGATTTTTTTGTTTTGAAATGTTCAGAATTTAACTCAACCATATATATATATATATATATATATGTTTTGAACCTAGTTGGCATACATATGGAAAAACTATTTAGTTATACAAGAAGAGTAGTTTCTAGCCAAGAGGCAAAGAGCATTCTTCTTATGCATTGTCACACCAGGCATCGCATCAGTATCAATGTCTTCCCTCTTCATGCCAGCAGGTAGCTCCCAATCAAACGAGTAGAGAAGATTGGCAAGCGCAAGCTCCACCGTTGCAACTCCCAGAGTGATCCCAGGGCAGCCTCTCCGGCCGGCTCCAAAGGGAATAAGCTCAAAGTCCTGTCCTCTGAAATCAATGGAACTACCCAAGAACCGCTCAGGCATGAACTCTTCTGGGTTTTCCCAAGCTTCAGGATCCCTTCCAATTGCCCATGAATTCACATAAACTTGGGTTTTGGGTTTAATTTCATATCCATCTATGATGCACATGTCAATTGTTTCTCGTGGCACTAGAAGCGGAACGGTTGGGTACAATCTCATTCCCTCCTTTATCACTGCTTTAAGATATGAAAGCTTCTGAATATCGTCTTCATCCACAACACCTTTCTCTCCTATCAACTTTCTAACTTCTTCTTGAACCCTCTGCATAGCCCTAGGGTGTTTAATAAGCGCCGTCATCACCCAAACCACGGTGGCTGCACCTGTGTCTGTTCCACCGACAAATATATTCTGCATAGGAAACAGAAGTTGAAATAAAAATGGAAAATGATATTTTTCGATGTATCAAAAAAATGAAAATGATATTCTTCTATAAAAGCTGTACAGAAAACTTCATCATAATGATGTGAGAGTGATATTATTATAATTAAGAGTCATCATGATAGGTGTTATATTTTCAATTAAATTATTCTGGTGATAAATTCTCTATGAATTTTTCTGTTTATATAGCATTATCCTTAAATTGAAAATTATAACTTTTTTTATTTTTTGCTAACCTGGTGTCTTGATTCGCGCATCTCGACTAATCTTAAGACTTGTATAGTCCCTTTCCCACACAAATTAAATAATTACCGAACCAAAGATCTTGAGGGTGAATCCAAATAGTTGATAATATTTAAAAGATTTTGAATATAAGACTTTGAAATAAACAAACCCCTAAGCCTCAAGTTTTGATTACACCAACCTGATGAGTTGGAAATTGGAGTTCTAGGCATAAACTTTTTGGGACTTAGGTTACTCACCATGAGCACTGCTTTAATGTGATCCAAAGTGAGATCAATTGGAGTTAACTGATCCTTTTTTAATCGAAGTAAGGTGTCGAGAATGTCCTCCTGCAAGGATTCCGGCCTCTTTGGGTCGAGATGGTCGTCGATGAGTTCTTGATAGAACAAATCCATTTCTTTGAAAGTTTTCTCAAGCCGAGCACACATTCCAGTGACATTATCAACCCAACCCAACAAAGGAAAATAGTCTGAGACAAAGAAGCTCCCCATCATAGCCTGAGCTTCGTTTAGAAGTCCATGAAATCTACTTCTTTCGTACCCTTCATCCTCGTACCTCTTGCCAAACGCGACTCTACAGGTTGAGGTGCTTGTGAGAGACATTAATATCTCACTCAAATTGGTGAGCTCCGATGAAGCAGCGAGTTGAGATATTTTTTCGACCATCCGCGAAACCTCATCTTCCCGAACGAGACGAAAGGATTGCACTCTCTTCAGGCTAAAGAGATGAAGAACACAAATCTTCCTCATCTCTCTCCAATAGTCGTTGTATGGTGAGAAGGCCACGTCTAAGCCATTATAAGATAGCTTTTGCTGGCCAAGCAAGGCTGGCCTACTAGAACATGCGAGGTCATTGGTTTTCATGACCTCTTTCGCTATTTTTGCTGAAGAAACCACTAGGGTTGGCACAGAACCCAGCCGAATGGACATGAAGGGGCCGTATTTTTTAGCAAGTTGCCATAGGTAAAGGTGAGGTGCTGAGTTATCAATCTGGTGCAAGTTTCCTATGAAGGGAAGCCCTCGAGGACCCGGTGGACGAATCCCTTTTCCATTTTTGGTGTGTCTTTGAAGAAGAAACAGGAGTAGAATGGGAAGAACTAGAAGGAAAAGGATCAACATCGTTGTTTGAGGAGCTAGATATGGTGGAGAAGTGAGAGAGTCTCTTCATATAGCATTACTCTTGATACAATTATAGAGCTATTAGCTAGTGTTGCTTGGCCGGGATGCTAGCTCTCTTTGGGATGCTATCTTAATGCACTAGCCAATTACAAGGATTTGAATTAGGACAAGAATTTTCTGCAACCTGCGTTGGAGGAATTTCTCCTTTCATGTGTACATGGTAGCATATAAAACTATTGCGTATTAAAATTATATTAATAATCTTAAGCTCTTCCTAAATATTAAACATCATTTACGAGACTGTTATATTGTAAAAAATACTCAAATAAAAAATATAAATATAAATATATAATCACATGGGACGCTGTCACGTATACAAGACATGAGGAAGTCCTCCAGCCTAAGTTGAAGGAATTTCATATC
The DNA here is from genome assembly GCA_033060915.1 of Euryodendron excelsum. NCBI lineage: Eukaryota > Viridiplantae > Streptophyta > Magnoliopsida > Ericales > Pentaphylacaceae > Euryodendron > Euryodendron excelsum. The sequence goes on along the minus strand of CM065389.1, from coordinate 2,648,950 downwards.
CTTTGAGTCATTACTGTGACTAATTATTATTGAACCGGCCTTTTCTTTCTTTCTTTTCTTTTCTTATTTATATGTATGTATATATTAATTTTTGGTCCCAACTAATGATGTGGGTATCGAATATACTAAATTATCGTACTGCTTTTACCTTGAATTTATCATACAAGAGCTATCTTGTTTCTTCATTGCCTAGAGCAAGTCGTACGTGTATCAAGATATCTGCTAATACAAAACGTTTAGGTTCAAAAGCGACATGTATTTGAGCAATCTAATTGCATCAATAATCGCAAGCCATTTGTCACCTATATCAATTTTTAACTAAAAGTTGGATTTAATATTTATTATTTATGCTAAAATGGCTTGTATATTTTACTATTTAATAGGACAGTAAAATTCATTGTCTTTAATATTTGTCAAAATGCCCACCGTTCTTTGTCCCAACCCTATGTAGCGGCAGAAATTGGAATCGCCATCCTGCATAATTTGTTTTTTAGTATTTGTCAATTTGCCTACCGTTCATTGTCCCAGCCCTATGTATCAGCAGAGATTGGAATTTCCAACCTGCAGGATAATTTGTTTTTTTAGTATTTGCCAGAATGCCCACCGCCCACCTTTCTTTCTCCCAACCATATGTATCAGGAGAGATTGGAATTTCCAACCTGCATAGTAGATGAAGCGATCATGTTAATCTACGCCCCATCACCGTTGGAGCATAGAGGTGCACAATTAGGGACGTAAATGGGTTGAGCCGAATGTTAGTTAAGTTTAGTTTGATAAGCTTAATGAGTTTAAATATGTGTTCAAGCTTAGTTTGTTTAACTTTTGAACCAAGCTCAAATAACCTTTAATCAAGCTAAGCTTAAGTAACTTGAATTAAATGTATATAAACTTATAAAATCAAGTTCAAAAAATTAATCAGCTATATAATGTGTTCAACCTTGATTTGTGTATATCACGAATCAATTTGAAACGAGTTGAACACAAGCCAAACTCGAATAACGTAGTTCATTTTACAGCTGTGGATGCCTGATTCATTCTGTCAATTGCCACCTATCTCGAACGGATGGGTGATTATCATTCAGAAATTCGAACTGATGATCAGAAATTTGAAGATCTTTTGTTTTCATTCAGACATGAATGATGGGTTATTATCATTGGATTCTTTTATATGTATCTAATGACCCACAACGAGAATTTTTTTTTTTTGGTTTGACCAAGCCTTTTCGATCGGGTACTAGACTACGGTCATACGAATTATGTAAGTTTTATGAATTTTTTTAAATAATAATTGGTGACAAAAAGGCGTGTGGACAAATCACACATCAAATATACAATGAGATTTGATCCTCGAGCTAGTTCTAAATTTTTATGAGTACCCCTCTACAAACAGAATTTTGTACAAATGTGGCTGTTTATATATGATCTTTCCATTTCAAACCAAATCACCCAATCTTTTATCTCATAATTTTAAGAGTTGGCTTGTTTGGAACTTGAGGAAGAGAAAGGAAGAAAAATTACTATTTGTTATTCTTTTGCTGTTTGGTTTTACAAAAAAAAATAGAGGAAAAGAAGAGAGAGATAGATTGATTTAAAAAAAATTTCATTTTTCCCTTCCATTTTCCTTCATTTTTTCTTTCCTTTCCTCCCCTTCCTTTCTCCAATTTTCAAACAAGTTGTAAAAAAATGTCATTGTTACATTATTATGAGAGAGTTTTCTTATAATACTTTTGTAAGAGTAAAATTTTTTGAATTTTTATTAACCCACGAGACTAGATGACATGGCAAATTGACAATTGCTTGTCCACTCCAATGTTGTGGTAGAAGTTCAAATCAATGGAATTAGGGTCAATTTAGTAGAGTCTAAATTGAGTTTTTTTCTATTTTGCTTTTTTTTTTGTTTATAAGCAAAAGAGATTTTTTTTTTAAAAATTTTTTACTTTTATAAGTTAAGATAAGTAAATAAACAAAAAAAAATGAAAAAATCATGCTATTTTGCTTTTAAGCCCAAAATCTTAAAAAAACACCATACCAAACGCCCCGAGTCTTTCTACAAAGACACTAGAGTTCCTGCAAAACCTACAAGACCGAGTCTGCCTTCCTGTACCATGTTATGTGTTCAGCAGGGCTAGTCTGACCCAAGTCTATTGACTTAAATATGTGGGCCGTTTGCCAAACATTGGGCCCATATCCTATCCAACCACAAAAGAAGTGAAGATTTGCCCCCGTCTGAGTTCCTTCTGTAAAATGCTCTAACCATCCAATCAAGCCCAATTTTGACCGAATGGTCGGTCATGGCGGCCTACCACCAACGAACTGATACTTACAAGAATACTATACGAAGAACAAAATGGACGGTCCTGATTTCTCTCATCACACCACAGAGATTTTGAGTATAATATGAATTATTCTTGTGAAATTTGTGGGGGGAAGGTATCTACAGAGGAAGTTGGGCAGGGCCAAACCCCACTCATGTTAGCTTGTTGGACTACTGAAGGTCCCCTTAGGCCCAACTGATCCCATTTTGCAACCTAAATAATAGGGATGACAATAAATGAAGGCGGAATGGGAATTGAGATTTTCATTCTCACCTTCACCCGAAAAATATATTTTCATTCCCGCTTGAATGGAAGTCGGAACTTCCATTCTCACCTTTATGGATACAAGGTCGCCTCCATCCCCGCCTCCACCTTTGCCCTGCCTCCATCCCAGTCTCGAGCCCAAGCCCCAAGCCCAATCCCAATCTCAAGCCCAAACGTTTTTTACCATTTAATTTGTTCACAAACTACTAATTTTCAAAAGTTATACATCTATTTCACAAAAAAAAAAAAAAAATTAGAAAGAAGTGCATAAATACATTGTCTAATAGAAAATAAAAAAAATTGCCTATATAAAAAATTAAAAATTAAGGCGGGAAAACGAAGTGAGGAGGGGCGGGGCGGTAGAAACCTTAGTTCATTCCCACCTCCATTTCCGTATGGATTTTCATTTTAATCTCCATTCCAGTCTCCATCCTCGTTTTAAATCCTTCATATCTTTTCCAAACAGGATGAGGTCGGTCAAATCTCCACTTTTTCCCAATCCACTGCTATCCTTACTAAATAATTTTTGTCCAAATGAGAGCAGAACAGGCATGGATTGAACCGTTAAGGGGTTACTGGAAATCAGCCCAAAGGTGAGGCTCCCATCAATTTGCAAGTTGAAACTAACCCAAGCGTTTGTTTCAAAAACAGGGAAAAAAGTCTAATAGTAAGTAGTACAAAATTTTTTAGTACTTAGGGTATGTTTGGTTGGGCTTAAAAATGAAACTTTTTTTAAACTTGCTAGTAAAAAAGCTAAGTTTTTCAAGTTTTTTTACTTTTCTGATTTTAGTTTAGATAAAAATAAACAAAAAAGTAAAAAAACTAACTTTTGTTAATTTTTTTGCTTATAAGCTTACAAAAAAGCTAACTAATAAGCCCAACTAAACACACCCTTAGAGTCCATTTGATTGGGCTTTTTTCAAGCTTTTTTTACTTGAATTTTTTTGTTTTTTTGCTTATAAATAAAAAAGTCAAGATTTTAAAAATTGTTTGTTTTTCTGCTTATCTTATCTTGTTAAAAGTAAAAAAAAAAAAAAGATATAAAAAAAATTAACTTTTTTACTTATAAACTAAAAAAGTAAAATAAAAAAAACTTTAAAAAAATTATACCAAACGAATCTTTATACATATCAAATTTTATCGTATGTTATTTATTGCATTAAAAATTACTTTATTTATTATAAATTTATGTTGCTGATATATTAAAACACCACGTGTCTCAATTTAATAATAATGGAGCAAAGTAGACTATTTTTCTTTCCCCCAAAAACAGGCTTTAAGCCCACTTCACAGCAAGAACGAAAACAAAACAATAAAATAATAATAATAAAATCTAATGCGTAAAAACAATAATAATAATATTATTATTAAATGTAGCCTTGTTTCTATTGAATTTTAATTGGACCTTGGGATCAAGATGTTAAGGCTCTATTTGGAATCGGTTCCGGTTCCGGTTTCGTTTTCGTTTTTCGTGTTCTTGAAACCAAAAAATTTAAGAACAACTCGTTTTTTTTGTTTTTGAAAACAAAAAAATGAGACCATCGAAAACACTATCGTTTTCATATCATTCTCATTTTCGTATAAAAATAGTTTCGAAAACTCAAAAAATATCTTTTTAATGGTTCCTGAAACTGGGCTGTTTTTTGAAAAATTTTCCGAAAACAAGTTTCGGAACCAATTTACCAAACGCGGTTTCGACGGAAACAGTTTTCGGAACCAATCTGCCAAACAGGGTTTCGTCAAATTTCAAAAAACAAAAACAGAAACCTAAAACTGAAACCACAACTAAACAGACCCTAAGATTCCAACACGCCTCAAAGCCAACCCATGGCCTCCCCATTTCAAGACCCATCAGTAGGAATGGCCAAAAATCTTTTTTCCCGGGTTTCTGACCCGATCCAACCCGATCGGGGTGGATTCAGATTCGAAGATGAAATTAATAAACCCGATTGGTTAGGGTCGGAGTAGGGGGAAGGGCACCCGAACCAATTATTCAATCCCTAGTTCTTCAAACTGGAAAGACCAAAGTCACGTAGACATGGAGAGCTCTCTCTCTCTCTCTCTCTCTCAGCCTGAGTTATTTTTGTGCACCCTTGTTTCAGTAGAAAGAACCCTAAAATCAACCCCCACTCTCTCTCAACAATGTTGGATTACTTACCTCACAAGCTGCTGGTTGAAACCCTCGCAAGACTCTCAGTGAAACCCTCCTACGATTCGGGTGCTTATGCAAGTCATGGCGCTTTCTCATCTCCAGCCTCGATTTCATGGCTACTCACATCAACCATTCCTCCATTTCCAACAACGATGACGACACTCGTTTGCTACTGCTTCAGCGCTACTATCAATGCAAAGAGCGCTTTTCACTGCATTTCGACAACGACGGCTTCGACAAATGCCTAGATCTGAAATGCCCATCTGTGACTCGCTTTAAATACTACTTCAGAGTCGTCGGGTCCTGTAATGGGTTGGTGTGTCTGACCGACGACTGCTTCTGTTACACTAACACCATTATTCTGTGAAACCCTTCGATTCGGAGGTCTCTCACCCTTTCGGCGCCCAGAGTGACCTCTGGCTCTTATTCACCTGGGTCTTTTATGTGTGTTCATGGGTTTGGTGTTGACTTGAAAAAAAATGACTATAAGATTGTGAGGATTTCGCATTTGGGTGGAGAAAATGGGTTCAAGGTTCCTTCTAAAGTTGAAATTTCAGGGCGGATCGGGGTTCCAAGTTGCGGGACAAGTTCGGGTTCGGAATTACAATCAATTAGATGGGGGGCGAGTTCGGAGGAGATTTTGTTTGACCGGAGCGGGTTTGGGGGAGGAGTCCCCCGATCCGTGGCCATTCCTGCCCATGAGTGACTTTGTTTTCCACCTGGGCTTGGCAACTTTTCCTTTCGAACTTTCAAGAGAATGCAGATCCATAATTCTTAACCCAAGCCTCCGCCCCCCAAAAAAAAGGCCCACAATCTACTGTGTAAAGAGAAGCATACCAAAAATTTTGTTTTTGCTCTAATATAAATTTATTTCCAGCTTCAGAAAAACACTTATGTTTTGTTTATGTTTTAAATCTTCTGGAAATGAAAAACTTGGTCATTGAATCGGAGTACGGCTACACCATGGCAGGTGCTAGCCCACAACTGCTTCTGCTGCGAGAGATGCTTTTTCCCCCTCCCCTGACACACCTCCCTCCCCGGCCTCACCCCAAATTTTGATTACCTTTATTCTTATACCTTTTGCACACTCTCTCTCATTAGTTCTAGTCCAAATTTATTTTGTTACTTTTGTGTTTTTTTTTTTTTAGTTTTATTTCTTTATTTTTTCATTAGTTTTGTTTTTTTTAACTCGTTTTTTTATTTTTTATCAATTTTATTTTTTTATCAATTTTATTTTTCTTTTTGAATATAAAGTTTTTTTAGTATATGTTTGTAATCTTTTGATTATTTTTTAGTTGTAGATTTTAGGAGTCATTATTTGTAAAAATTTAAAAAGAGAGAAATTCTGACATATGTCAGGAGTTGTCAAGGGTTTGAAGAAAGGTAATTTAAAAGGAATGGGAAGTTTTGAAATGTGTCAAAAATTAAATAAAACAAAAAAAAAAAAAGAAAAGAAAATTGATGAAAAAAACAACAAACAAAACTTATTAAAAAAAAAGAAACAAAGCTAATAAAAATTAAACAAAACTGAAAAAAAAAAAAAAGATACACGAAAATATATAAAAAAAAAATTGTGTGTCGAGTTAGGAAGGTAATTTAAAGAAAGGAAGAGATTCTTACCTATGTTAAAAATTATATAAAATAAAAAAAATAAACAAAATTAATAAAAAAAAAAACAAAACTAAATAAAAATTAAATAAAACTAAAAAAATACAAGTGAAGAAGTTCAAATAACTTATTATTTTAAAGAAGAAAAAGAAGTATAAAATAAATTTAAATGGAGAATAAAATTTGCAGTTGGGACTGTGTCAGGCGGGAGGTGGGAGAAGCAATTTGCTTCTGCTGCAATTGTAATTTTACTAACTTCCATTTTTCTTCTGAGAAAGTCTGACGTGTAAAACATTCTATTCTATCAGACCGTCTTCACTTTGAAATCATTGGGGCTCTTGACATGTGCCACTGGCTCCCACCAGACATCCCTTTAATGGAGGTTTTGAATAGTGACGCTGTACCTAACAAAATGCCAATCAATTGCTGACAAAATCGTCCATCTTGGAAGTAGAGGGCATACCTGATTTTGACTTTTTGCCTTCAATTTGGCTAACAAAGCTTGGCATTTAATCAAGGTGACAACATTGCTTTGCTTGTAAAATAATTGGGGGTTATTAAGGAGGTAGGTGGGTACACTACATTTGGATTGAAAATTTTGTGATGAAAAAGAAAAAGAAAAAAAATATGAGATAAAATATAACAAATATACTCTTTCATTGCTTCTCTTGTCCTTTATTTTTTTCTTTATTTTTTATTTTTTTATTTATAAATTCGAGTTTCAAACATAGTACGAAACAACTAAAATTAAAGTTGAGTATACCATTAAAGAAATATTAAGTTGCAGAAACCTCACCCACCACTAAAAGAAAACGAAGAACAATTGATTGTGGTGTTGGCCACCAGCCACATGATCTGCATAGCCACATTACATGTAGATAGATCATAGTTTAGTCTTAGGACTTGAAATTAAATTATCAAATCGTATAAAATTATCAATACTCAACCAAAGGAGTGGCTGAGTGGTCAACTGACTTTCATACTAAACATAAAATTTCAAGTTTGATTATACTATAAATTTTTTTATAACTAACCATCATTCATATAATGTATAAAATTTATATAATTTATATAGATAAGAGTTCAAAAGAGTAAGTTAGTCAAAGGTCTAGACACTCATAAAAATAAAAATCTTATCAATACTCTTTTTAGCACCACAATTGCCAACTAACTATGATATGCTGTGACCCAATGAATTTTGCCTTAGCATGGTTTAGTTGGGTTTCGTACATCTCGTCTGGTTTTGAATTTGGTTAATATGTAATGACTATATACAATCCTAATGCCGAACCCCTTAGGCCTTAGTCCTTACTTTGAGCATGAATTAAATATAAAATGATGCCTATATTTATGCACATTTTAGTTATGAGAAGTAGCTATTTAATTTTTATCTTTATTATTAAGGCATATTTAGTTTTTTTTTTATCAATAAATATTTAGGTTTGATTAGGAAAAATATAAACAATTGTAATTAATGCAACAAACTCACGTAAACTGATTCAGACATTCAATCATAAAAATGTTTTGATTAATCATGAAAGGTTCTAATGCTATATATTATTAATTTTTAAGGTTCTTGATAATTTATTTACAAATATTTTTATGTCATGTTTTACGTTACAATTTTCTGTATCGTTTCCATTTTCATTTTTCATATGTCAAAATCAAGAGTTTATACAAAAATAAGATAAATTAATCTGCAATTTTTTAATCAAGGTGGTAAAGGATGGGTGATTTTGTCTAACGACCCATTAGGTAGAGTTTTTTTCAAACCTTTTTTATTTTGTTTTTTTAACTTATGAGCAAAAAATTTAAATTTCAGCCTTTTTATTTTTAACAACATAAGATAAGGAGCAAAGAAAAAAAGCAAAAAATTCAAAATTTTAACTTTCTTTTACTTATAAACAATAAAATAAAGCTAAAAATACTTTAAAAAATGTCAAACCAAACGGCTCTAAGATGAACAATGCTATTTAATTAGGACTGTGGATAAGTAATTGTCGGTGCAGAAATAGCCGCTCCCATATCAAAATCGAAATAAATAAAAAGTGAAACCGAAATAATAAATGAATAAACGGAGATATATATATATATATATATATAAAAAAAAGAGGTACCTAACGGCTTTCTTTATAAATTTCTCGGTTTCAAGTTTCAACGGATACATGTTAGAGAAGAAAACGATCCTGATTAATAAGCGGAACTCAAAACGCAAAACTTAGCTAGATTTTATGAGTGTGTTGAGATCCGTGTTCTCTCTCATAAACTTTTTGCTCTCTCTGGCTCAATTTCCAACACGAGAATAACTACATCGTAAAGGCTTAACAGGGCGAGAGTGAGAGTAAACCAAAGAAATTTGCTTGTCTGAGAGGGAGAGAAGTCACTCAAGCGCAGAGAGGAGGCTCTCGGAGACCAAAAATGGGAAGATCTACGGCTTCTTGCTTGAAAATCATTACGTGTGGTAGCAATGCCGTCGATAAAGACGATGTCGAAGCTCCTGAGGTATCTCGGATCAAACTATTCACTCTTCTTTTTTTCTTTGATGGTTTCTTGTTTACACAAACTCCCTGTTTGGTTGCTGAGAAAATGTCGGTAGAGGAAAGTATTAAAATCTTGAGTGTTATACGTTTTAATCGTTTAGGACTCTCAGAAAACAAGAATTTCCAAGATTTATGTTTTTTTCCTTTTACCTAATCTTTTTTCCGCCTTGACGATATTCAAATATGATGTTTTTTGCATTTTCAAGAGAAGACGTTTTTGACGGTTTCACAAACGTTGGGATTGAGATCATAATTATCTTGGGTGCATGCCTGCATCGTTGTGTTGTCTCTCTCTCTCTATCTCTCCCTATATACCTATATATATATATATATATATATGTATATATATCTGATTAGGGTAGACTTGTATGGGATCCACGTTTAAATTTGCCCAAGTGATTTGATCCTTTGATCTAGCGAAAGCTTGTGCCTGTTTTGATGTTCGTACTGTTTGTTTAAATTGATTGGGTAACCTCTGCCACTACGTATGTAAGTTGCAATAAATTATGCCGACAATGTGACACTATAGCATAATTGTAGGTGTTAATTTGAGTATAGAAGGATAGAAGCTATGCATAGAACTGTTGCGAATGAATGTCAGGTTGAAATGGCAATATTTCACTTCAGTAATTCATGTACTTATTTGCATTGATTTCTACACAAGTACTAGATTTGTTTAGCCTGTGATGTCATACAAGGGGACAAATCTTTTATCGCATATCTTTTTATTGGATAGTTTCTTATGATTGTTGCTGTCTTTTCCAAATTTGTCTGAATCTCCATATGAAATTACATGTATAATTGTGTGTAGGCTTCTGGGGTTGAGCCAATTTATAGAGAATTAATGAGTTGTTCAAAGGCAACTTGATTACGAACAACATTCTTATATATAATGTTGTAGTAGTTTGCACTTGGTATGCTAATTCTTGGATCATCCACATAAATGAAGACAAAATAAGAAAAATAATAATGAGGTGGCTGTGGATGTATATTGCTTTGTATACTTCTTGTGTACGGGGTTGTGCTCCTTGTGTGGCGCCTTTTATTACGATTTTATCTCTTTATTTATCAAAAAAAAAAAAAGAAAGAATGCTGATATGGTAGAGAAACCCTAAGAACACCAAAACTTCTCAAAGTGATTCCTCATTAAAGTAATACCATATGAAGTTGATTGTTCTTTTTCAAGAAATTATGCAGTTTACTTGCGCGTTTCAGTGGACTTCCATTCAATATTAGTGGACTTCTGTTTTTGTTGCATTTCTTTTCTTGATAAGAAAACCTAGACATTTCTTCTGCTTTATAGTAAACAAAAGCTAGCTGTTTACACAGTTTGTGCTCTCTCTCTCTCTCTCTCTCTCTCTCTCACACACACACACACACACACACATGCATACATGCACAAGTGCATGAAGGCACTCATTATCTGATGCTTCTTGCGGATGTTACCTCAATTGATTGCTTGTTTGCCTTCGTTTTTCTTTGATTACAAATCCCTCAAGTGGTGGCTTATGTTGCAAGGTCCATGAAATCATTCTCTGGCAAGAATAAAGGTTGGAATTGTGATGAGGAAAGCATTTAATTCATTTAAAACAGGGCAACCGTGTGATACACATCTAAAGATAGGGGGAAATGGGTTTCAGTTTTTTTTTTTTTCTCCTCTCTTCTGATTTTAAATGGTGTTGTTTGAATTTGCTCTAGAGCAAGGGTTCAAGTGACAAACGTGGGTGGAGTTTCCGGAAGAGATCTGCCAGCCATCGAGTTCGAAGCAACACTGTAATTTCAGAAGTGCCATCTTCTTTGACTAAGGAGAGCAGGGAAACTGCTACTGTCAGCTTGCTAACTCAACCCAACGCGACTTTTCCAGATAAAACCTCTGCAATTCCATGGACAGATGAGAGACCCCGATTGCCGACTTCAGTGAATTTGAAAGTATCTGATTCCAAAGTTTCTACAGAGGATGACACAATGCATTGCGTTAACCCAGACGAACCTGTTATAGTTGTCATCCAGGCTGCTATCAGAGGATTTATGGTATACATTTTTTTCCCATTTTATGATTTTAATTTAATACTTCAGTCAAGTAGCATTTTTAACTGCCCTGTCTGAATGTAATTACCAGGCTCAGAGAGAAATGCTGAAGCTTAAGAATGTAGTTAAGTTGCAAGCTGCTGTACGTGGGCATTTGGTTCGGAGGCAAGCTGTGGGAACTCTACGTTGTGTTCAAGCCATTGTCAAAATGCAAGCTCTTGTTCGTGCACGTCGTGCTTGCTTTTCTTCTAAAGGGTCATGTATTGAAGGGAAACGAGATGGGTATGATGCGAAGGATGACCAGAGTTCAAAGCTCTTGGTAATGTTCTATTTGGGTCAGCGACCCGATCTTGGTTTGCCTTTTGTCATGTTCAAATGTTTGACTGGAGATCATACACCAGCTGTCAACTTGAGACAACAACCTTTGTCAAATTAGGTTTTGATTGTGATGATAACAAATTCTCAAGAATATCTGGTGTTCAGTACTTGCTGAAGGATACAGACTACCAACAGTATGTGCATAGCAATGCAGACATTTAAGTACTTACATTATTGCAAACACATGCAATATGTCGAATAGGTATATTAAGAGAGCAAGCAAATTTGATATCTTTCAGTTCAGTTTAATCGAGGAAAGAAATCACTCTGTGATCCATCTTATATTGTTTCTTGGTTTCCCATAATTGCTAGTTTTTTAACAATTGTAGGAGAGCTCAACTCCTCATCAGTTAAGCTAATCTTCAAATATTTGATATTAGTTGAAAAGGGAATTGAGGAGCTCAATATACAATAGTACTAAATTGTCAGTTAAGTGAATGTTTTGAAAGTGCTGGAGACAGTCCTGAAGATGAGGTTTTAGGAAATGCCTAAGGATGTCTAGATGAAGGTTCTTAGTAATGAGTGTTAATAAAGCAAGTCTGATCTGTAAATTCCTACTCCACCAACAAACACCCCCCCCCCCCCCCAAAAAAAAAAAAACAAACAGCCCCCTTTTTTCTTTTGTGTCCTTTGGATATGTGTTTCTTTGATTATTTTCATCTCGTGAAAGCAAAGGTCAATATCTTTTCATGCTTCAACAGATCATCTTTGCAGCTATCTGTAGGTACAGATAGCTTTTGTTTCAGCCATCAATTGTTATATGTATAATGTATGATTGGGCTTCTCTTGTTTCAGGAAATGGGAAATTCAGTAGCCAAACCAAATGTAATGTACATTTCCATTGAGAAGCTCCTTACCAACAAGTTTGCTCATCAGGTAAAGGAATTGCTAGTTTTCTCGTTTGGCCTGCAACTGCATTGCAGGTCATAGATCTCTCAATACTTTTTGTCAGCTGAAACCGTTGTTGTTATTCTGTTTAAGTTACTGGAGTCAACTCCAAGGACCAAACATATCCAAATTAAGTGTGATCCTTCTGGATCTGATTCGGCTTGGAATTGGTTGGAGAGGTGGATGTCTGTTTCATCAGTGGGAGTTGAACAGCCACAGAAACCAGAGTCAAAAGTGGAGCAACAGGAGCAGGACAAGGTTGAGTGTTCTGCCTGTCAAGTGGAAACTGGATTTCCATCTGAAGGTTGTGAATCGACAGATTTGAAGGCCAATATCAGGGAAACAGTAGTGCCTTTGAAAAGCAAAGAAAATTTGTTGACTTATGATACAGACAACTTGGACTTTCAAGCCTCCCAACCTACCTCATCTTCCAAAAGTGATAGTTGGGAGCCATCTCAGCCTGAGAACTCAGGAACCTCAAATTCCAAAGGGAGCTCACTGGATTTGCTTCCTAATCAAGCTAAGCAGTCAGATTCAATTTCACAGATGGAGCTCAAGTCTATTACTAGTAAGCCTGAAATGGAGAGTGAACAGTCCACACAATCCGTGAAAGGGTTTGCTCCTGAACAAGTGGAGACTGAGGGAAAGAAGTTTGGGTTTGGAACAAGAAAGGCAACTAACCCTGCATTTATTGCTGTTCAGTCAAAATTTGAAGAGCTAAGTTCAACTGCCAATTCAGCAAGATCAACCAGTACAAACAACCAAGATGTTGGAGTTGAATCAAACTCAGACGCAGTTTCATATGCCATGGACAATGCAATCAGGACAAGGGAGATTAGCCTGGCAGACAACTCAGTTTTGCACACCTCTGGGGTTAAAGTTGGTGACTCTGAATGTGGGACTGAAATTTCTATTTCTTCCACTCTTGATTCCCCAGATAGGTCTGAGATTGGAGCAATGGATGTCGAGCAGGAACCCGAACTTTCTGAGGAAAAGATGGGCAATCCTAGTTCCACTGAGAGCATACATACTGAACCCAATGGTGAGACTACCATCCCAGGATCTGATTCGTATTATTCCATCTCAGTGCAGCCAGAGAAACTTGACGATGTTAATGGTGCTAATGGCAAACGTGTCATTTCAGTTACAGCTGTAGACTGCTTACATGAAAATCAGAAGTCAGAGACAAATGCATATAATGTGCAGCTTGGATTGGACTCAGAGATGGGTCATCAAACATACAAGTCGTCATCAGAAGCATCTCCAAGAAGTCATATGACTGTCTTTGAATCCCAGGGAACACCTTCTACTCAGGTATCAGTGAAAGCTGAGAGGACTAAAAGTGATAGAGGTGCATCTAATCAGACACGTAGGTCTTTGTCAGAAGGTAAAAAGTTCCCTTCGAATCTTAACCATGATTCTGGTGTAAGGAGTAGTTTGGAAAATTCGCCTAAAGAGCACAAAACTGGGAAGCAACGCAAGTCTTTTGGTTTAGGAAGACCTGATTATGTTAATCAGGAACCAAGAGATAGTAACGGTAGTAATTCTCTCCCAAGTTACATGCAAGCAACAGAATCTGCGAGAGCTAAAGCTCTTGCAAATAGCTCCCCGAGATCAAGTCCAGATGTGCAAGACAAGGATGTTTTCATCAAGAAGAGACATTCCCTACCTGGTGCAAATGGAAGGCAGGGATCTCCTCGTATCCGCCAGTCTCTGTCTCCGGCACAGCTGGGTGCAAAGGGAAACGGTAATCTTCATGGTATTTTCTGAATTACCTCTTGTACTTTTCAGATAGATAGTCTTGCATATGTACATGCATAAATCCATTGACTTAACCATATATGCTCATCCTGAGAATTGCTTCGAGCTACATTTAATCTGTCTAGGATCTGGCACCATTTGCTCTAGATTGGTGACAGCTAATTTTGTCTTGGTATTTATTGATAGTTTTATCTGTTTTTAGAAGGTAGTTAATCTAGTTTAGCAGTGAATATTTTTCACTTGTCTCAGAAGAATTTCTTGGGCAGTTATTGGAGTTTGAACTGAACTGTAAAAAAGTGACAATCCCAGCCTGAGACTGAATTGTACTTGCACCTTCTGGTTACCTATAACTAGATACCCTTCTTTTCCTTTGCAGTAATAATAATAATGAACTTCTGGCACACAGGATGGTAGATTTATAATTGAGATTTTTTGCCCATTTCATTAACTTGAGGATTCCCAGTATTCGTAATTAGTGTCAGTTTGTTTTTGATGTGCAAAATATTGCCAGGAGTCGGTCCATTTAAAATTGTTTCTTGGCAGTGCTTTGTATGTTTCTTTTAGCTGTTTGTCTTGACACAATATGTGCACTGTTACTCTAATTTTTTTATTGTTGATTTTTTTGATCTGTTACTCTGTTGCCACCATTTCCCGATGCTTTTGAAATTTCTCTCCCTTCTTTTGTGATCATTTTGGATCATCATTTAGCCTTTAACTTTAGCCTAATGTTCCATGTACATTCTGTCCAAAGTCGACCAATGGAAAGTTTTGACATATGTTTGGTTATTTTGTTGCCTGAATCCCTGCTTGTTTCAGAAAGGAAGTGGCAAAGGTAAAGATAGACAATATGGAGAAGCAAGCAACACAATTATTTAACAAGTCCAAGAACCGGAAGTTTGAGTTATAGGCCAATCTGTTCATGAGTAGCTATGTAATTTTGATTATCAGCACAAGGAATGCGCTGGATTGGAGTTTGCTGCTTCAGATGTGTGCTTGTATGTTTGTTCAATAGTATTGTGTGACATTATTTTAGGTTTGTTTTAAGATGGTTTTGGTCGACTATTTATTCAAGGTTTGAGAGACATTAGTAGAGTGTTAATTTATAGCCGCTATTTTATAACAGTAAAGTGAATGTTAATGTCGACATTGTTGGTAGCATACATGTCAACTTTACTTTTGATGAGGAGCCAAGAATGAGCTGCAAAATGTGTAACTATTCGAAGCAGTCCATGGATTGGCAATCGTTTCATTCGCAATGGGGCATGATTATCATAAGATGAGAAATAAATGTTAGTTTTAATGGCTCTACCTTCTTGTGAAAATTTTGATTATATTTTATGATAAAGTTTTTCATTTACATGTATAAAATACCCTTTTCATTTCTTCTCTTTTTCTCTCACCTTTTTATTTTATTTTATTTATTTTTAATAAATTGAAGTTCCAAACCCAAAATAAATGAAAAAGGGGTGGGATTTCGTTTGGTTGAGTGGAAAGGTGAAGTAAAATGAAAAAAATGGTGTAAAAGAAACTTACATTTACTCTTATATTTCATATAACTACTAGCCAAAATTAAGAGAAATTATGCCAAAACTAAGAGAAATTATTTGGTGCTCTTAGAACGTCATTGTTGCTCCTCTTTTACACTACAATGGGCCTTCTCTAATTAAGTGGGGTTTCAAAACAATTGATGGATTATCTGAAACTCACCTAATAGAGAACTCATTACATTGTGAGAAAAAGAATAAAAGTGACAAGGCAGTCCAAGAGCACTAAATAAATAATTTTTTCATAACTAAAGCGTTAAAACAACATTTCTCATTTTAAATCCGAGAGAATGTGTTTCCCTCCCTCTCCTTTTTCTTCCCTCCACCTTCTTTTCTTTCCCTTCACGAACAAATCATTAATCTAATGATATATATGGTTTTAAATTGAGCGTTCTCGTCATAAATTTGGGAAAAAATAGATAGAATTAATTGGATATCCGACATTAAAAAAAGGAAGAAGAAGAATTTTGTGAAGAGATCCAAATACACGCTTCTTCCCATTGATAACTTATAAATCTCCCCAGAGGAGGGGATGCATTGTGCAAGAAATTAGTCCAAGAGAATTAGATCGATCTCCAGAAAAAGCTAAAGCTACTCCTTAACTGAGACAGTAAAATTTTCTTCTTCTATTCAAGAACCGGAAATCCGAATTAATTAAGGCTCTTCATGCGTAGCTAGCTATCAGGAAGGAATCAAGAATTTTATTGAGGGTAGTCATGGAAAACCAAGATAAAAAAGTTTGAATTTTATTAAGGGGCTAAGATAAAAAAAATCTGGAATTTTGAAATGTCAAGAAATTTTTTTTTTAAATTTTGTTGGGACAAATATTACTACCCTTTTTATAGGGAGAAGCAACACAAGTATTTATAAAGTCCAAGAACTGGAAATCCGAATTAATTAAGGCTCTTCATGCGTAGCTAGCTATCAGGGAAGGAATCAAGAATTTTATTGAGGGTATTCATGGAAAACCAAGATAAAAAATTTTGAATTTTATTAAGGGGCTAAGATAAAAAAAAATCTAGAATTTTGAAATGTCGAGAAATTTTTTTTTTTTTAAATTTTGTTGGGACAAATATTAAAATTCTTGAATTTTTCGAACGTCAAGCTAATTTTTTTTTTTAATTTTGTTGGGGCTAAAGTAAAAATCCTTGAATTTTGAAAGGTCAAAAAAAAAATTAAAAATTTTTGAGGGAGCGTACACTCTTTTTATAGATACTTTGATTAGGGCCTAAATGAAAATTTTGTTAAGTGGGGGGAGTCCATACTCCAAACATGGTTCTGTCCCTAGTAGCTATCTAAATCTGATTGTTGGCATAGGCTTGCGCTGGTTTGGAGCTTGCTAATGGAGAATGTACGTAGAGAATATTAAAGTGAGATTTCCTTTAAATCACTCTCGTGACTACAAGTCTGCTTCAGAGGTTTGCTTGTATGTCTGTTGAATAGTATTATGTGAGACTTTATTTTAGGTTTGTTGTAAGATTTTGGTCGATTATTCAAGGTTTGAGAGATTAGAAAAGGATTTTCCCCCTATTTTTATTACATTATTGTGGATGAGGAGCCAAGAATGAGCTGTGTAACCATTCGAAGTAGTCCATGAAATTTGGGGAACCCTAGCCTGCATGCACGACAATCGTCCTATGATTTAGTGGACACGTATGGATTGGATTGGCAATCGTTTCATTCGCAATGGGGCATGATTATAATGAGTTGAGAAATAAATGTTAAGATTATGAAGAAATTAATAGTGAAAAAGATATGAGTTTTAATGGCTCTCCATGGTTGTATAAAAAAATATGTTTATATTTTCTAATGTAGTCTGTCATGAAGTGAAAAAGGAGTGGGATTCCCTCATAAGTTGTTTGGTTGGTTGGAAAGGAGAAGAAAAACCAAAAAGAATGATGTAAATGAAACTTATGTTTATACACATATTTTGTTAAAATCATAGTTATAAAAATCAAACCGAACCGGTCGGTTGAACCGGGAATCAGACCATGAACTGGTACAGTTTAATTAATTTATCGAAAATATATATGAACCAGATTGAACCGGACAAACCGGCTGGTATTTTGAAAAACCAGTGAACCGGCCAATATTTAGTGAACGGACCAGTTTTTGAAAAAAGTCAAAATATCAAAAATTTCACTAAATTTAAAACCATTTTTTTTAAAATATGTCTTTTATGGTCTTTTGATGAAATACAGAATAAAAAAGTAAAAATTTTAAACGAAATACCAATAAGTAATAGTTTAAAAATATTAAATTGAAAAAAAAAAGAAGTTATTTTGAATGTTTTTATAATTATTTATTTTTATACTTTTTTTTAATATTTATCATTTATATTTATGTTGATTTATTGTATAAAATAGAGTATCTTTTAACCAATTTATAATTTTTTAATAATTATTTTTATTTAAATATATTTTTATTATTATTTTGTTATATAACCGGTTGAATTGGTTAAACTACGGTTGACCCAGTGAACCGTTGAATCGGTGACTGGACCGGTTCAATTATTGGTTCAGTTTTAATAACTATGGCTAAAACTACTAGTCAAAACTTAGAGAAATTAATTGGTGCTCTTAGATGCTCCCCTCTCACAATGTGGTGAGCTCTCTCCTGTTAGATGGGGTTTCGAAGGAGGTCCTATAGGTGATATGGGAGCCATCTAACAAATTACTATTTCATTGTGAGAGAATGAATAAGAATAACGTGACAATCAAAAAACACTAAAAATTTCAAAATTAAAGTGTTAAAGTAACATTTCTCATTTTCAATACAAGAGAATGTGTTTCACTCCCTTGCCTTTTCCTTCCCTCCACCTTTTTTCCCCTTACCGAACATATCATTAATCTAATGATATATATGGTTTTAAATTGAGCATTCTCATCATCAATTTGGGCGCAAAAAAAAAGGGTAGAATTAAGGGCTAATTACACCGTTAGCCCTCATACTTCGGAATTAATTGTCTATCTGACATTAAAAGAAATGACGAAGAAGAATTTGTGAAGAGATCCAAAAGCACGCTTCTTCCCATTGATAATTATAAATCTACGTGAATACTCTCCAGCGGAGGGGATGCATTGTGCAAGAAATTAGTCCAAGAGAATTAGATCGATCTCCAAACAAAGCTAAAGCTACTCCTTACGACGGTAAAATTTTCTTCTTCTTCTTCTTCTTATTATTATTATTTTGTTAATCTTAATTTTCAAATGGATTTAGATCGATCTCCATACAAAGCTAGAGCTACTCCTTAAGACAGTAAAATTTTCTTCTTCTTCTTTTTTGTGCAGCTTAATTTTCAAAGGATGTTTATATATAATTAGTTTATATATTCTCTTTAATATGTGCAGTGAAGGCCATGAATGTTAATAGGATGGAGAAGGCGGCGGAAGAGTCTGAAAGGGAGGAGAAGGATGTGCTGGATAGATATGAGAAGGCAAGGATTGGGTTGGTTTCTGGTATTCTTTTTACCGTTGCAGGGCTACTACTCATATGGTATGGCATACACAAAATGGACCCCCCAATAATTATATTGGCTATGATCACCATGCTCCCGGGTATCCTCATGACAGTCGTAGGCACTTGCCGAATAGTGCAGCACCATAAATTCAGAAAGCAACAATATGTTGATCATCACAGTGGATGACTGCTGCCTGGTCGGGTCGTCCTGGGTTCTACAAGTCGCTAGATATATTATATATACATATATATATTATATATACACCTTAAACTACTATTAGGAGAATAAAATTAATTGTGTTCTGATGAACGATTTTAGGGCTTTGCCCTTTATCTTCCATAACTTTAAGAACAAAGTTTCATGCATTTTCCATTTTTTTTTAATTTCTTTTTATTTCCATTTGAAGAAGATCGATGTTTTCACTACTTCAAAAAAATCTTGAATTTGTGATATATATATATATATATATAGGAAAACAAAACTCGTGTAAGTCGTAATTTGGCTGCGAGGGTAACAACTGACTCTCAAAATTCATTTGATGTTAGTAGTATTGTTTTGACTTCGACAAAGTAATCGAATACTTAGTTACATGCGTACATCACATGTCAGAGAAGGGAGAAAAACTTCAATTTCCGGACAACATAGGGCCTTACAAATGAAGCCATGCATCCTTAGATTCTCAATTTAATTCTCATGCCTTCATTGAGATTGAGGAATAAGACCACTACTTTGCTTTGTAATTACAAAAACAAAAATATACTACCACCCATTTTACTTTGTTGAGAACTGAGAAGTATTTTTCGTATTTTTTTTCTTGTGACATTTTGTTTCTTTAAGGACAATAACACATCATATACATTGAAATACAAGTGCAATTTTTATAGTTTTTTTTTTAAATCACCAATCACATATATATATATATATATATTGTGTTTGCCATTATAATTTATCTCTTTCTTACGTGGCACTCTAAATGCTCTAATACTTTTTAAATGCCACATCACAGAGACAATTGATTAGATAACCATTCAACTTACTCTCTTAGTATTGTTAGATGTCTACTTAATACGATATATAGATTAGATAACTATTCAACCCACTCTATTAGTGTTGTAAGATATTTATATATATATATATATATATAAACTTAGATACAATATATATCTACTTAATACAATACCACCTAGTAGCCGTTTCTATTTTTCTAAGAGTTTTCTAATGTGTTTAGTGCTAACTTAATAATTATTATTTATGTTCAACAAAAAACAAACTTAATCAGGTGACTATAATTCTCTATCTAAAAAAAAGTCATTATAGTTAAATAAAGTGTTCACAAATATATCTACTTTAACTTTTTAGAGAGATGGTAGAATTATGCTACAGCCTACAAATATTTGAGTTCTATTAAACGACTCCATAGTATAACATATATAGTAATATATTATTTTTTTTGTTACTTCGGAATGAATATATAGTAATATATTATTGAACAATAGAATATATATAGTAATTTATATATATATTATTTGTGAACTTTTGAAATTAAACTGATTTTTGCTTCTTAAAACAAGAGTGGAAAAAACAATGGAAAGTAGCTTTTGAAAGCACTGCTCCATGTTTAGTATTAGTCATAACATTATCTAATAGTTTCCTATAAGCATAACATGTGCAAAACTTCTTTTAATTTTTCATAATATTTTATTACCATAAAACAAATTAAGATTAACATTTTTATTGTGAATTTGAATAAACTTTACTTTCCTGTGCATTGGGTTGATATCTAGTTATTCTAAAAGTTTAGACTTTAAGGAAATGGGTCCAACTAAAGGTGTGCATGGATCGAGTTGGGTCCGTGCTAAATCCATAATTGTCTCGATCATGATTGGTTCCAAATTTTTTGACCAAAAACCCTATCGATCTTTCCATAGAACCGAATTGAACCAAACCAACCCAAGTCGGTCTATGTTGGTTCAATTTGATTCAATTCCATGCCTCGGTTGGTTTGGGTCAAGATCAAATCAGGCTAGGTCCGTTTTTATTAGGATTAATTATAATAGCACTTCTTCAACTACGGCTCAGTATCACTATACTCTCCTAAATTATAAAACATAACACATTGACCCTCAAACCATCAATTTATATCAATCAACACCCTTTGTTAACAATATATTAATAATCTGTTAGAAGAATAAATGAAAAATTGTCATATGACTTGCTCATGTTCATAAAAGTATGATTTTATACCTAAACTTACCTTCTTTTTTTTTTTTGTAATAATTGTTTAATGACTAAAATGCCTCTTGAATTTGCTCTTATATTTCTATGTCATTTCAAGAGACATTTCAGTCATTAGACAATTATTATAATAAGAGAATGTCAATTTAGATATAAAATCATACTTTTGTGAATATGTGTAAGTCACATAACAATTTTTCATTCATTTTCTTAAAGAATTGCTAATAGAAGGTTTTGATTGATATAGATTGATAGTTTAGGGGGTCTATATGTCATGTTTTAAAATCTAGGAAGGTTTAGTGATACTAAGTCATAGTTGAGGGGGTGTTGTTGTAATTATTCCTTTTTATTATATGAAACATAATTTATTTATTTAAAAATTAAAAGAGTAGGATTAATCTTGGATTCTTAATTTTCAAAAAATTAATAAATAATATACAAACACAAATCAACAATAATTAGATTCAAATAACAGTGTTTTAAAGACATATATAAGATATATGTAGCCTTTTAGGACATATATAAGATTAGGTCTCGGTTTGATTTTGGGTCGGTTAGGTTCGGGTCCAGAAAATGATAATATGAAAATTTGAAACGAAATGATCGAGTTGATCTTTCGTAGATTCAAAATCAAACCGAACATTTGAGGGCCCAAACCAAGCCAAATCATAGAGATTGAGCTAGTCCAATTCTCAATTTTTCAATTCTTTTATGAAATTTTATATTTAACAATATATATTAAGCTAACAATTCTTTCACATGCGACCTCGTCTTGCATGTGAAGAGACAAATAGAGAATAAAACATGTGCATGAACAGAGATATAATGATTGCACAAACATGGGAGCCCATGTGTCTAATCCAGAACTTCTTAAAATCAGAGGTGTGATACACTTTCAAAATAAAGCATAAACAGAAGAAAAACTCTCAAAGAAAAAACATAATCTCTATGTCATAATATCTTGTCTTACACAATTAGAGTGTTGACCAAAGAATAACAAAAAATAAATTATATAAAATAGGGAAAAATACATAAGAAAACCAGCAAGGTTAGTCCATTAACCGTGATACCTTCACTCATACCATGTGGTCGTGACATTGACTCACCCTCTTTCTCCAATGCTTTAGATCAATGCACCAAAATATATATGTATATACATATGTATTATTCTTTAATATGGAAGCTAATTAATATTGTATTCTAACAATATTAACCAAAATATATGTTTTGACCTACTTTTGGTTGGAGCACAATTGATAGAGGTCATGTCTGTAAATATTCACTATTTTGTGTTCAATTCTACACAGGCATCCTCTGTCATCAGTTAATGGATAGAACTTTGAAATTTACATGCTGTTGGAAGCAATTTTAAATGCATGGCCTCACCTAATTAATGGAACATAACCAAATTCCTTACCTAAACATATATTTGAATCCCATCAAAAAGACCCTAAGCTCAATAAACTTAATGGGACAGAACCAACTACTAACCTGAACACATATTTTGATTTCATCAAGAAGATCCTAAGGTCACTAAATTAATAATCTACCATACCCTGCTAAGGCTAAAACTGTGGACACTACTAGTTTCAAATTTGTTGATAAGAATCGAATTGCAGTTCGTTGCCCTTCACGTTCCCTTCCAATCATTTGACATCTCAAACCCCCTCCCAACCCAGAAGAGAGGAAAAATATAAATAAATAAATAAATAATCCTCACTTTGTGTGATATTTTATGTCCTATTGCAGGGAATTCATAAATTTATTAAAAAAAATTGCAAACTGAAAGCATGAATTTGTAAATTTTATTTTCGAGAGTACAGACCAAGTACACTTCATAAATTTATAACCGAACCTTACAAATTCAATTTTGGTAAAATGAAATACTTACATAAAATATAGTGTGACTGTATTTACATTTAGTTTGATAGACCTAATTATAGAACAACTTATTATTATAACAATAGTAAGACTACCGATGCAATTCACACTTCATCCATATAGGAATAGAATGTTGCCCCTGATTACTCTTCCAACAATTGTGATACGGATGGCCAGGCACAGCACAGATTGGACACTCATATACCGTCTTTGTCTTTGTTGATAAGTTCTTCAATTCATTCAACTGCATTTCACCATTGTCGTGACAGCGTAAAAGGAATTGCATGCGTGGTTGCCAGAAGATCTTGTAGGAATAGTAAGATACAGCGAAGATGAGGGAGAACGTCGAGAACTTGATACGCCAAGCTATCTTGTTGAGGATTAGACAAAGTTCGAGGGCTGCTACCAGTAGCTGGCCAATAGCCGCGACTAGACCAAAAACGTCGAGAAATCTCACGGCAACGAGCTCTTTCTTCATCCACGCAATTTCTCCAATGGCAAAAACCAAAGCAAACACAGCAAAACCCAAAGAACAAAATGCGAACTTGACCCTTCCGTTTGCGACTTGTTCCACGGCTGCACGTGCAATTTCGAAAGCTGCATTGATCAGAGCACAGTACACGTCCGTATTTGTGTCCTTCATGCCCTGATATACGTCCTCAGACACCCTAAAGAAACTTCTCATGCAGTTCATGCATGCTTCCCAAAAAGACATTATGGCCCCACATATAATTTCAAAAGCATCCAGAGAACTTCCCACGCAGTTTGCAAAACATTCCAACGGAGACCCAAAAAATTGTAGAGACGCCATTGATGTTTGGTGACAAAAAATGTATCAGCTCTATATAGGGAAGATTGGGGTTGGGGCAGTTCATGCATGGCATGTAGTTTACTAATTAATCACATAGACTAGGACGATATATTCTTTGGAATTGCCTCCTAATATCTAACATTCCTTATTTGGATTTCATACTATAATGGGTACTATAATGGGCACATAATTATTCTGTACTTCTAATGTTTCAGATTTTAATGTGACTTAGTGTTATTTTTACCCTTAAAAACTTAAAACTATTTGAATTTAAATTTGTATAAACTTTCGTTTATTTTGTTTAAGCCTTTCAACTTATAAAAGTAAGTCAATATGGTCTAATATTTTGAATATGTGAGAAAACTTAAGAGTGATTACATTTTAACCCCTTCACAACGACTTAGTATTATTTCTACCCATTGAAAGAAAAATTGGTACATTCTCATCCTTAGACTATTTTAATTTAGATTTGTGTAAACACTATTAGTGAAATAAATAAATTTATACTTTTAAATTTTATGATCAAATATAATACAATTTTATTCTGTTTTTGACAAGCCCCTAACTTGAACTTTAAAGCCACATTTGGTATAGTATCAGTTTCTATTTTTTGGTTGCATTCTTCGAAAACCATCAAGATTGCGTCTGATGAACTATATTCAAAAATTTTCCTGAAGCACTTCAGTTCTAGAAAATAGGGGAAAAAATATTTTCTAGGTTTTTCAAAATCATTTTTATATGTAGATGAAATAGGTATGAAAAACGAAAATTTTTAAAATTATACCAAATAGACATTTAAAGGGTAAAAATGTAACAATATTTATTTTATAGGGGTAAAGTGATATTGAATCAGAGTTCGGCAGGTCAAAATTTAATTAATTATTATTTTTTTTTCATCTAATTTAAAATATTGGACTAAATGGTTTACTTTTAGAAGTTGAGAACAAATAAAAGTTAAGGAATAAAATTGAAATTTGAGACAAAGTTGAAGGACCAAAATATTATTCACCCATATGAAATAATTCATGTAATCGCTTTCCTTATTTGAGTGGTCATACTATTTACTACATAGTACTGACAAACCAAACTTATAATTTATTTTTATAACAACCAGATTAGTCATCAATTGTGCACATTTGAAACATATCCGCATCTACATTACACTCAAAGTACTCACTAGTGCATTAAAAAGTGAAGTAGACACATTAATTAGCGTGAATATTTGATCTTCTAAAAAAGGAGCATTGGATGAATCCACTTAAAACTTACTTGAAATATATAAGTTTGTGGCATATGTAATAAAATAAACTTTAATGTAAAATGACGTAGTTTTGATAAGTTATCTTATATGGCATTATGTAGTCCATAAAGTGATGAAAAGGGAGGAGGATGTAAATCCATGAAGTGCAAAAATCCTACAAAGTTTATAGTAAGCTGAGAAATAAATATCAAGATTATGGAGATATTAATTGAAAATAATATAAGTTTTAATGGCTCTTTATTGTTATAAAAGATTTCTTGATATATACTTTCTAATGCAATCTTTTATTAAGTTATTTGGTTGAATGGAAAGGAGAAGGAAATCGAAAATAATGTATTTAGGAAGACTTCACATATATGCCTTAATTTTGCAAAACTTGTAACCCAAACCAAAGGGTCAAAAGCAACAGTTTCCCTTTTTAAATAGGAGAGGGCTTCTTCTCTTTCCAACAGGCAAAAATGAAGAAAAAGTGGAATAAATTTGTGAGGTAATCCAAATGCACGCTTCTTCCATTGGCAAGCTATGAATCTACATTCTTAGGTTGGAATGGTGAGGTAAATTTTGTAAGGAAGTCCCAGAGAATCAGATCTCTAGACAAAGCTAAACTTACTCCTAAAGACACATAAAGAGCTAGGCTCCTCTCCATTCTTCTTCTTTTTCTTGTTACTGGTATTATTAAAATCAAACTTTAAAGATAAACAAAAGTAAGAATTTTTATCGTCTGCCCTATAATCTATGTACGCACCTCTTTCTTCTTTTTCCTGTTCTTTTTTTTTTTTTTTTTTTTTTTTTTTTTTTTTTTTTCTTTGAGTTTCTAAGGTATAGGTGGTATCTTATGGAGAAATCATGTTATGAACTTTTTCCTTTGTGGGTTTAATAGGTGGCATCTTATTATTGTTATTATTATCATTATTTTGTTTAGGTTAATCTTCAAAGGATATATATATATATATATATCCATGTTCTTTTATGTGCAGTGAACTCTATGAAGGTTAAAAGGATGGAGAAAGGAGAGGACTCTGAAAGTGAAGATGAGCCGGAATATATATACACGAAGGCAAGAATTGGATTGTTTGGAGGTGTTTTTCTTGCAATTTGGGCTCTAGCATTAATATGGTATTACAAGTACAAAAACTACAAAATGAACGCCATCACAATATCAACCGTTGTTGTCATAATGATCACGTCTATCTTCATGATAATCGTAAGCACTTGCCAAACAGTGCATCATAAACTGAGAGAGTAATATTAATCATCACAGTGAAGATTGGGATGAATCAGAAACAAAGCAAAGAGAAGATAGAAATTTCTATTTTGAAGCATCATTTTTATTTTTATTTTTATATCTTTTTGAGTATTTTTATTTACTGTTTATTCAAGCAAGAAGAGAAATAAAAAAAAAATTTATTTCTTTTTCTTTTTGCTCCTACGGTTTCTGAGCACCATATGAAACTGAAAGCTTAGTCTTTTTTATTTTTTCTTGTATGGAAAAAGATAAGTATCCTAAGGTCAGTCAAATTGTTACATCAAAATTTGATTAATAAAAATATAAGCAACGGTCAAAGCTTACCACTTGCTTTCTTTTGACTTATAATGTGTCCTTATTCGATATGGGCCATTCCATTGTTATGTATAGGCTTTGTTTTTGGAATATTTCTTTTCAATTCTAGGGGTGGCCATGCCTAGTGATCACTATGTCCGTCCAAACTTGTTCTTAATTTATAGGGTTTAAAAAAAAAAATTTAAGCCATTCATATTAAAAAAAAAAGATCTTTTATAAAAGTTTTATGAGGTTGACATCATGCCATGAATGATTTCATCACCAAAGATTAAAAAAGAAAAATAAAAAGACAAGGATTTCACAAAAATTTCTGATTTATTCTTTTTAAAGTCCCTTTCATTTTGCTTCGAAAAATCATTTAGAAGAAACGTTAAGGTATTTTGTTGAAATTCTTTTTTGCAATTCGAACGTAGGTGTACGATTGTAAATGAATCGAGTCGAGCTAAATAATGAGTTGCTTAAGTTTAGTATGAAAATTTAATGAGTTTCAAAATGTGTTAAAATTTTACTTAACTTTTGAGCTAATATCAAACAAATTTAATTGAATAAATCAAGGGCCTAGTTAAAATAATTTATACTTGTTCGTTTATAAAAGCTTATCAAATCAAAATTTATTTGAATACATGCTGACTAGGAAAATTACGTTTTTCAAACCAAACACAAGTGATATTTGAATAATTTTGGTCTGAAAAACTCATTTTATGCTTCTTGAATAACATTTTGCATAATTAATTGAATGAGTAGTTCACAATTTTACAATTTTTTTTTTAGTCAGGGTTACAAGGAGAAAAAGGAGCAAAAGAAAAACATAAAACAAACTATTCTGCAGTAGGGCAGTCATTTTTTTAAATCGCAACAAGACGGCTGGGGATGTTGAAGGCCCAAGAAAGGGGCAACATACCTTGAATAGGTGAATAACCCAGTCAACAGCTCCATATGTCTTCCTAGAGCAATGAAGGACTTCAGCTATGTTGAAATTCCTAAGAGCAAAGGAAATATCTCTGCATAGGTCTTCAATCGAGCAGGGATAATAGTTATCAAAATGGAAAACGTAAGCGAGAAATACAGTCAAAAAATATAGGGAGAAACAGTAAACGAAAAATGATTGAAAAAATTAATAAGAAACTTTTCAAAACTCAAAGAAAACTTTAAAAAAACTTAGTGAAGACTTTTGAGAAATTTAATAGAGACATTTAGAAAACTTAATAAAAACTTAAACGAATAATTTCACAAATACTTTGTTAGAATTTAAGGAAAAAAAATGTATAAAAATTAATATTTTAAGTTTTCAAAACATTTTTCAAGAACTTTCCTTAAGTTTTTTAAAAATTTCTGTTAAGTTCCCTAAGAATTTTTCAAGAATTTCTCAAACTTTTTTTAAGAATTTTCAAAACATTTCTATCACTTATTTTTAAATTTTTTAAACAAATTTCTTACTAATACAAAAATGCGTTTCTCCTTCCAAAACGACTTTTCTGTTAACTATGGCTTCAACATTGTTGGAATTTTTTGACAACCAAATTTAACTGGAATTTTTTCCATTTCCGGTCCTTGCATTTTGGATTACATTCAAAAGATAAAAACAAAGCTGGTCTCCACACGCATTTGGAGCGCGTTTCACACGCAAATCATTCACCCCTCAGTCAATATGTTTACATATAAATTCTCTTAAATTATAACCCCTTTAGTTTATGTATATACGTATACCTATACAAAAACTTTTACTCTCATTTAGTAGCTGGGCAGAGCCAACTTGTGCCCCTCAAATTTGTAAAAAGTATATTTTTAGCTATATTTTTTAAATTATCCTTAGAAATTTATTAACGTACCCTCAAATATTAAAAACTTTATGTTTATCTACAGTTTTAGAAGTAATTTTCACTTTTCCTCTCTTGTGACCATTGGATATAGTCCATCCATCGAATTGGATGCGCCATGCATGCGCTACAATCGCGAAGCATTTAGTGTTAACCCAAAAATTCATTCTCCACATGAAAAGTGGACACGTCCTGCTGGATTGGCAATCATTTCATTGACGATGAGGCATGATTATAGTAAGCTGAGAAATTAATAAGATTATGGAGATATTAATTCAAAATAATATACGTTTTAATGAGTATTCTCCGTTGTTATAAAAGACTTGGGATGCAATCTTTTATTAAGTAAAAAAAGATTGAAATTTCCTCATAAGTTGGTATTGGTTGATTGGAAAAGAGAAGGAAATCGAAAAGAATGTTTTTAGAAAAAAATAAAAAATAGTAATGCTATACAAACAGAATTTTTAAGGGTGTTTGAATGGACAACTTATAAGTTATAAGTTAGTTTTAAAACATCACTTTTTCAAATGACTTTTTTAAAAAATAGCACTAGATATAAGCAACTTTTTTTAAATTATTTTTTATTATCAGCCAAACACAATTCAAGAAAACTATAAGATTAAATCATAAGTTACTAGGTTCTAAACACCCTTTTATACATAATTTATTACCAGAATTATATGATTAATTAAATAAGAGTCCTACACTTTAAAACAAAACAACTATTATAATAACTCTTAGTTATAACAATGTCACTGTCACATCATTCTAATGAAATGTTATGTACTAATTTTGATGAAAGAACAACATTTTTTTTTCAATTATTAAAGAAGCGAGGACTTCTTCTCTTTTCCTTTCTACCCACTTTTTGGGTGATTGCAAATATGTGAACCATACATATTCTCCCTTTCCCTTCTTTACTCCCACCACGCCTGCCAAACAGAGGACTCCCTCCCCTTGTTTTCCTACCAGCCATCTTTTGTTCTTACGAACCATATCATTAAGCATGATAGTATTTTAAATTAATTATCCATTCAACAGGGGCAAAAATGAAGAAAAAGAGTAATAAATTTGTGAGGTGATCCAAATGCACGCTTCTTCCAATTGGTAAGTTATAAATATGCAGCTATACTCTAGTAAACTGGATGCATTCTTAGGTTGCAATAGTTTGGTAAATTCATCACTGCTTCGATTTCTTGGTATTTAGAAAATATTTAAAGAGGCTTCTCTCGCTGCTTCTTATTCTTCTCCTTTGTTTATTTCTTGTTCCTCGTGTTATTAATATCAATTTTAATTTTAACGATAAATATAATTAAGAATTTTTGTCATCTGCCCAAGAATCAATATACGCACCTTATTCTTCTTTCATTTTCTTTTTTTTTTTCTCTTTTCTTTGTGGGTTCGATAATGGTTATTATTATTAGGGTAGTGCTATACAACTAGAAAATTCATACAAAATTTATTACCAGAATGATGTGGTTAAATTGTGGGCCTGTCACTGTAAAATAAAGAACCTATCAAGATGCTTATTTATTACAAAATTGTCATCGTCACATCATTTTAGTATTAAATTCTATACAAAAATTCTGAAAGGAATAACATTTTTCTTATTTGTTATTAGGTTTAAGTTCATATTCAAAGGATGTATATAATTTTATCTGTTCTCTATGTGCAGTGAAAGCCATGAATGTTGAAAGGATGGAGAGACCAGAGGACTCTGAAAGTGAAGATGAGCTGGAATATAGATACATGAAGTCAAAAATTGGGTTGTTTGGAGGTGTTTTCCTTGCAATTTCGACGCTAGCATTGATATGGTATTACAAATACAAATACCACAAAATGGACGCCATCACAATATCCACCGTTGTTTTCATGATGATCACGTCTATCTCCATGATAATCGTATGCACTTGCCAAATAGTGCATCATAAACTCAGAGATTAATATTGATCATCACAGTCAAAGTTGGGAGGAATCGGAAATATAACAAGGATAAGATAGAAATTTCTATTTTGAAGCATCATTTTTATTTTTTTTCTCTTTGAGTATTTTTATTTAATGTTTATTCAAGCAAGAAGAGAAATAAAAAAGAAATTTGATCTCTTTTTCTTTTCTCCTACGGTTTCTTTTTTTTTTTTAATTTTCTACCAATTGGACTATTTTAGTAAGATGAAAATGCTAAGGGCCACTTCGAATTAGGGATAGCCATGCACGATGACCTACTAGGTCCGTTCAGGCTCGTCCATAATTGACGGGGTTTGAAAAAAATTTTAAGCATAATTATGTAAATTGCCAACTTGCAAAATTTATTTGAAGCTTGGTCCGACCCACTAATGGCCAATCCTACCAAAGAGAAAGATTGTGATAAAAGTTTTATGAAATTGACATCATAATAAGTTTACTGATATTACGCCATAGATACAGTGTTGTTATTAAATTGAGTCAAACTGAATAATGAACTATTTAAATTTGATATAAAAATTTAATGAGTTTTAAAATGTGTTAAAGTTTGAGTTAACAGCTAATATCAAACAAATTTTAATCGAATTAGTCATGAGCCTAGTTAAAATAATTTATTCTTTTTTGATTTACAAAAATCTTATGGAAACCAATATTTATTTGAATTCCAGCTGATGTTTGACTAGGAAAAATATGTTTTTTCAAACCAAACACGAGAATATTTGAATAATTTTGGCCTGAAAAACTCATTTTCTGCTTCTTAGATAACATTTTGCATAATTAATTTAATGAGTCGTTCACAATTTTACTAATTTTTTTACGCAACCAAATTGGACTGGAATTTTCCCTTCCCATTTCCAGTCTTTGCGTTTGGATTACATTCAAAAGATGAAAGTCACAAGCTCGTCGCCACGCGCATTTAGAGCGCGTTTCAAACACGCAAATCCCGCAGTCTTTACACGACGTAGGAGTCTGCTGTCAGATAAAAGGAAAATTAAAAACAAAAGGAGATTTTAAAAAAAAGAAGGCGAAGCGAAAACTAGAGGAAGCTAGAGGATCTTAGGGTTTCCTATCTAGGGTTTCCTTGGATCCCTCTTGTCTGCGTCTCTAGCTATATATATATTTACTTACATTTGTATATGTAAACGATGATTAGTCTTTGTGTTGCCACCCTCTCAGATCGTGTTAGAATCGGACCAAATTAGGGTTCTTGCGAGTTTCGCTATAATCTAGGGGGTTTCGAATCCGAAAGTTGCCTGCTTTGACTGATTGTTGTGGTTGCTTCATCGGTTAGTGTAAGATATAAAGATACATATTGACAGTCAAATCTGTATTTGTAAATATGCGAGGATTGCGGAAATCAAAAAGGGTTTCTTGGGCTTCAGATGTAAATCTTTGTCAGGTAAATCTTTAAAAATCTCCAACTTATACACTATCTTCTTGATGATTCTCGCTTCATTTTTGGTTCAAAACTTTCAACCAAGTAAAATTGTTCAATTGAACCAAACATCTCAAGGAACAGTTGTTGATAGCATTCATTTTGTCAGTTTCCCCTTCATCCTAATTTATATCAGTTCTTGCTTTACGGTTCAGATTGTTGATTAGGGCAACTTCCACAAATTCTTAATGCATCAGATTTCAGTACTTCAATTTGCGTCATGTAGCTCATGACAAACTCATCAACGATGATAAGAAAAGGGGGAAGAGATGACAGCAATTAGGTCATTTGTTAAAAACCTGAAGCAATTGTGTTTTGAGAACTATTAATGTAAGCAAATGCACTTGTTTTCAAATGCTTGGAGAAACAAAATTGTTTCGATTTTCAAATTGGTAAGGGAAAAAGGAAAATGAACAGGGGAAACAAGAAAAGAAAAGGGATTGCCACATAATTATTGATTCTTAACTTTTATGTAGCTCTGAGACTAACCAAAAATGATTAACAAAAAAACAATGTACTCGTCAAAAAATAAAATAGCATAAAATAATGTAACACCAGCACTAGCTTGCAAGATTATAGAGCAGCATGGTCACTTTCAGTAGATAATTAGTAAGCTCATAGATGAACCAGTGTAATTGCCTAACTTTCGAAGTAAACTGGAAATGCTTTGAACCCGGTTCTACTTCGCCTAAAAACAAGAGAAAAGAACAACTCTGTAAGTAGAATCTGTATAAGGTCATTGGACATGCCTTGACTTTGATCATTGCAAACATTGGCAACTTGCCAACTTATTTACAGAAAGCTTGCTACATATGAGAAGAGATGCAGAACTGCTTTGTAAAGTATACAATTTAACCGTAACACTTTGCAATGGATGTTTTTCAAAATTGTGCCTTCTTTATAGTGTGAGGTGACACGAGAAAATATTAGAAGAAGAATAATGATCAGAAATTGTAAAAGAATAGAGGTAGAATTCAAATGAACATTTTTGTAAATAATTTTAAATTGAAATAAGAATCTTGAGATGGATAAGTGGCCAATGCAAGTAAAGGCAGTGTGAAGGATGAATATATGTGGAAGGAGCTAGGGTTATCATCATGCGGGGACAAAGGAAGGGAACACATTGAAGATGATCTGGTTATATGCAACCAATACTAGTGATTTGCTTGAAAGAGGAGGAGAGTTGATTAAAATGGAACATATGCATAAAGGTGTGTGTTCAGGTTGAAATGGACTGGTTGCTATACAAGAGAAGGATGAATCATGTGGGAGGAACTTACCAATGAAGAGAAAGATGAAGGTCTACAAGAGGACCAAAATTAGCATTAATGGAGATGAATTGGGAAAGGCATCTATAATTCTTGACACTGTATCTTTAGACTTGAGTTAATCTACATAGACTAATGTTGATTCTTATACGTTCGAAAGAGAAACCCTAACTTACCGTGTGCTAACAGTTTTTAAAGTTCTTCTCAAAGGGGGAAAATCAACAATTAAAATATAGACATTGAGCAAATGTGTATGCATGTATGTATATCTATGTGTGTGTAGGCACCTCTTTCTATAGAGCATATGTAATGCGACACATATGACATACATAAGGATGTGTAAGTGAGTATAGAGTTGTATAGTGAACATGTGTACATCATAGTATATATACATGTGAATGTGGCTATATAGGACAATTGTATAGGCACGTAGAAATACATATAGGTACACAAAGGCATTTATAAGTACACAAACGTATAAACATAGGTTTACATTGACATATATATTTCATGAATATATACGAGTATATATACACATATATTCTTATACAGGTGCTTATGTACATATTTAGATGATTACAGCTGCATATGACTATGCATATAGAGTTGCATTTATATCCATCTATACATCTTTATATTGTGTGTGTGTATGCAAATATACAGGCTCATATACTTGTCTGTTTATAATGTTGCAAATACTTTTTTGGAAAAAAAGACATTTTGCTATTTTGCTTTTCTAAAAGTACGTTGTTGGTGCAATGAAGCTCTACCTTTCTATTTCTTGGCATTTTCTCTTACTAATACTTGCCAAGTACAAATTTGGCTTGTATTCAATAGTAATGTCAGGTTTGTGTTGGGAAGAGAAAGAGATATTGTAAGCCAAACCAGCCTAAAGTGGAGTGGATGTGGTGAAAGGCAATGTGTTGCCATTTGAATCAGCTTATTAAGTTATAATTTGGTAGTATTCTTTGTTTAATTGATGAAGTTGGTTTAAAGTTATCATGGGTCCAAGTTCATGGTGACTTATACTTTGGGATAGTTAAATGTCTTGCAAGTGGCAACACAACCTCTAAATCTCTTGAAAGCAGATGATTTTGACGTGCTTTTTAAATAAGAAGCCATCAGCTTTGTAAATTGTTGTGGATCCAATTGACGTGGAGGTTTGTATATCTACACTCTTTGCTTTGAAGTCTTAGATTTTTTGGCACCATCTCTCCTTCTGAATTCTTGGAATGCTGCTAGTAATGGTCTAGAAATTTTTTTAATGCAGGATTGTTGCTTGAAACCAGACTGTTCTAACCAATTTAGTGTAGAAGTATCTAATGAATAGAACAACAATATATTGTCCAAATACACATTTTCTTCAAATTTATTGTGACAAATTTCTGCAATTCAACAAACTGAGTTCCCCAGGAATTTGAGACAAATCTTCCCATATTTCTATGTTCCCATGCCAACTTGAAACCAGTTCAGGTTCGCCACAGCTCAGCAGCAAGGCTGGATGGCTAGTATTTCCCATCTGTCCCCACATCCAAAGTCCGCTATCATCCCCTGTAACACCTCAATCCCCTATTTTTCTTTTTCTCAGCCATCAGTATTGATTCTTAAATCCTGACAGGCAGGGAGTTCCGGTTAACAGATTGAGATTTTGCTTTGGTTATATGTAAATCAATGCTTGAGATGCTGACTCTATTTCATATCATAGGTATGAGATCTCATCTCTCTGTAGCTGATAGTTGGCGAGGATGGGGAAAAAAATAACTTTTCCATATAATCCATTTGTAGTAAACAAGAAAGGTAAGGGATTAGAGGTGACCAGCTTTTAAGAGGCAGTTGCCCTGACACAATTCAGAGCTATCGGTTCTGTTTCTGTGGGGCTTTAGCCCTTATATCCAGTGTGATTCCATATTCCCATGATTGGATTCAGCTAACTTGTTATGCGGTAACATGCAGTCTCAGCAGTGAAGTCCTCTGATGTGGTTGAACACTAGAGTGCATTGGATGGGAGGGGCAATAATTTCTTTTTAGATTTTAAGTCCCATCCAACACATTGCCCACTGTTTGACTGCAGTCCACTGGGTGAATTCTAGCACCTATTCTCTAAGCCAGAGAGATGAAATTCTGCTGCCATCACCAATTCTTCATTTCCATCTTTCCTTAAGCTCAGGGATGGTTTGATTATTCCTTACTAATCGGTGGTTCGAGCTATCCTGAGGCTACTGAGAATGATTCTTTCCTTTAGTAATTGGACATCAATATTTCAATTCCAAGCAACTCTAGTACTTTACAATTTTGGGGAGGATAGGTAGGTTATTCTCACCGGCTCCTGTGAGGCCAGGACATTTATAGTTTTTCTGAAGTAGGCTTGTACGGTTGTACCAATTAAGCGGGTGGGTTTTCCAACAATGATCCCTTATGTCAAGTCATGGCAGAGTTGAAGTGCAAGATTCAGGTTCAGCTGCTGTAGTTTTACTAGGATGGTTAATGTTTTAATTTCAGAAATAACAGGTTCTTAATTGATGTCGTTATTACGGTTGGTTATATATATCTCATTTGAGTTAGTGACTCTCTTTGCATTCGTATCCATCTTTCTCCCTATGAAGCTTTATTGACACCTGATGCACAACTCATTTTTTTTTTTTTTAATATTTGATAAGATGAATAACTCACTTCTTAATGTATCCTACGTCATCACATTCCATTGTTTCATTTATGAGAGAGTGGAGGCAGCATGATGCGGTACTCCCTGTTAAGTACTGGAATCAGTTCAGTAAATGACATTGTTAGACTAATGAAGTTTAAGTGAAAATTTAGTGAAAGCTAATTCATTAAGTTGATGCTTGAGTTCTTTTTTGATTGGATGGATATGCATGAGATGGTGGGGTCTGTTGTCCTGAGTCTGCACTGCACTGAAATTAGTTGCATTGGCAGTGTCTCATGTGAACTTCCTTAACAAAGTGCGTGTGCTGAGTTCCTATTTTCACTGCAGGAGAACATTTCTTCTGTCATAGGATGTTGAGTACATGTACATAGTTCTTTAGGAGCTTCAGGAACTTGAGGTTCTATCTTTCTCTTTTTTGAGTTTTATTTATTATTTATCATTTATTGGTTTCTTTTGGTAGTTGCTGGGTTTTACAGTTTTACTTGTCCTCCGTTCTTTGCTCTGCTTTTGTTCCTCGAGTCTCACTCAGAAAAGTTTATTTGTATATAAACTAAGGTAAAAAGGACAGAGAAGAGATCCATAACATCTATGTATATGCATGTACTAATTGCCTTTTCTAACCAACTTATCAAAAATTAAAAAGAAAGAAACAAGTTGTCTTGTCTAACGAAGCTATCATTATCTGGTTACTAGAAAGAGGTTGTAAAATTAATCTAAGATCAAGCGGTTTGTATTGCATGACATTCAAATTGATATACTTGAATGTTCAGTAGACTAATAGGTTTTTCTTAAATAGGTGAGGCTGTTTCTCTCAGATGATTCTCCTTCCCTAGTTGGGTTGGGTGCTCAGGATCACCTCCAAGCAAAGACATCATGGCTGCCACCAGCAGCAGCAGGAATGGGCTCTGATGACAATTTGCCACCCGGCTTTGAAGGAGCTCATCCTGCTAACCTGTTGAAGAATAAGTTGTCCCAGATCCCTCTTATTAAATGGAGATGTCCTCCCCCAGTAAGTTGCGTTTTTTGTTGAGTGCTTCAGTCTTAGTTTGTTCTGTTGTAAAGTATTTCGGTGTAATGTTGTTGTGGTCAAACACTCAGAATTATTCACACGACTCACAATTTGGAAATAACAATTTATCTCTTCATGTTAGTTGAATGTTAGGGAAAATGAGCTGAGAAATAATCAAGTTATCATTATGCCAAAGGTTAGGTCTCTACCCAATCCACCACTCCCAACCTCCTTGATTTTGGGGACCAGCTCTAGGGGTTGGCCTTTTAAGTGATTTTATCATCTTCCTTTTTAATTCCAATCTAAAGTATAGTAATGTACGAAATACTACACCACTTATCCAAAAAAAAAAAAAAGTACCAAATACTACACCAAGTCACCAACTATCTGATGATCTGCAGTGAGTGTTATTATAAAAGCTGAGGTGTAGTCTTATAACATATTCTTACTTTCCTCTGAGTTCACAGTTTGTGTTGGACTTCACGTGGCAAGTGGTTGCTGGGGAAGAAAGCAAAGAAACGGATATACAAAACCAGCGAGAGATGCGAGTGCTTGAAGCTGTTTATCCTCGCCCATCTGCCATTCCTCCAAAGTGTGATGCCTGCCTTCCTTACTGGCACTTTATTTTGTTTGATATTTTCTTCCTTGAAACAAACATTTCCTATTGTCTTGATGCAGCCCCTCCGTGTTAATGGGCATTGAAGACTCTCCTTACAATGATCTGAACACTCCTCTGATCCCCATCACTCCTATTGAAGATGAAGATGCAGCAGCAGATACATCAGTTGATCCCATGGCACAAAAGACAATTCCCATGAGTTCACAGGCCCCAGTATTAGCTCCTGGAATGCCTTCTGCATTGCAGTGCAGTACCAATAATTGTGCAAACCCTAGTGCCAACGGAAATGCAGCTGCTGGAATGATCCCTGGGGTCGAACCGGATGTGGCAGCAGCTGCTTATGCTGCTTTGACTGCAGTAATGACAAGCAATGATCAAGGAAACTTGATTGACCAGGACTTGCTCATTAAAATTCTCAGCGACCCCAAATTGATCGAAAAGTTAACTACAGACCACAAAGCGGCCACTAACCCACAGATCATGCCCATGCCAAGGCCGCCAGGGATAATTTTATCTGATCCACCTCCGGTTCAGATCAGTAGGGCAGAAGTTGGTGCAACCCCATTGGCAGTTCGTCAAAGTGGAATAATTTTATCCGATCCATCTCCGGTTCAGATCAGTAGCGCAGAAGTTGGTGCACCCTCCTCATTAGCAGTTCCTCCAAGTGGACCCTTCTACGGTCCACCAATTAGAGTAGGACCTGTTCCCAATCCACGGCCGCCTCCACCTGAGGTTCTTCCAGTTCCCCCTCCACCTGTGACAGCTCCTATGGCGAAGGATATTAACTATTATAAGAGCTTGATTCAGCAACATGGGGGAGAAAGACAAGAGAACCTTCCACAGTTTGGTAGCCGTCACAACCACCAGTTAGGAGCAAACCAGGAATCAGTAAATAACCCAAAACCAAGGGATTCAAAACCTAAGATATTGAAGCCTTGCATCTATTTTAACAGTTCAAGGGGATGCCGGCACGGAGCCAACTGTTCATATCAGCATGATACGTCATCCCAGCAGAGGGTCAGTAGCATGCCGGAGGTGCAAAGTACAAAGAGAATGAAGTTGGATAGGGAAATTACAGGTGCATAGTCTGGCCAGTAGCATCACTCTCTGTATATTTTTTCAAGAGGAATTCCTAATTGCTGCCTGGCCGCCTGTATTCCTCCTCTGGCATGGTTTTTGCCGAAAGAAAGAAGAATCAATTTGATTTATTTATTGTTCCTGTGTGGAACATTGCGTTGGTACTCCAATTATGGGTGAGAGCCTTGATATCTACCAACAATTCCCGGATTGTAGTTAATATAGCTCCCAATTTTCCTGTCTGTGGTATATTTATGTTTCAATTATGATTACTTAACAGTAAAGATTTTGTTATCATGTTCCATGTTTTGCATTGTAATTTCCTTTGATTCTGATCTTTAATTATCCTGTACTATGGTGATTGTATGCCAGGTGGCTTTAATGGAGTGGCTCTGCTGGTCCGAAAAGCTGCTTTCCTGTTTATCTAGGAACTGAATCCCACATCGCAGGAATATGGAAGAGTGCCAGAATTTAAAAAGGATGTGATAAAACGTACGGTCAATAGACTACAAGACAATGTGAGTGGGTTGTTAGTTCAGCTAGACTGAGCTGGAACCCAGGAAAGTCCCCGGGCCTTTATGCCGCAGAGATGCGGGCTCGGAAACAAGTGAGCTTTGAGCGGAAGCCCGTTTCGCACTAGTGCGATGGGCTGAGACACGTGTGGAGTCTGTGGGCTTCCGCTGAAGTGGATTTGGCCTATTTCACAGTCATTCACATGGTCCATTGGACTAACTGAACGGGGCTTACGATCTTGTGGTTACGATCTTTTGGACTATGGACTAAATACACTACTGGGTTTTGGGTTTGGCCAATCTGTCCTCAAATTAAATTCTGGCCCAAAAATTAAATTCTCTAAGCCTGTTCATTTAACTTAAAAAATTAATAAATCGTCTTAGGCCCAGTTACTATTATTTGGGTTGGGGCAATCCGTGTATTTCATGTGGCCTAAAATCAAATTCTTCAAGTCCACTCATTTAACCTAACAATTTTTAATAAATATTGTTCTTTCAAAAGTAAAGTTAAATAATTTAAAATTTAAATGCATAGATATATTAAAATATAAAAATATTATTTTATATTTATTTTGAATTGGTTCGGATTGACTTCAAATAAATTTTCAAAGCCTCTCCATTAATCTCATTGGGCTTTCGAAAATTCTCAAGCCAAATTAATATTACAGAGATGCTTTACTTCAAAAATATTTATAATCAGTTGAAGTACAATGCTATACAAACAAAACATTTACCCATAATTTTTATGTATGTGTTTGTTTGTGAATCTTTCGCTTCAAATTAGAACCCTCACCATTTTGGCTTATAATTCTAAAATTTTCATTGCCAAATCACCCAATGGAGTTTTCTGTTTAAAACTTTTGTAAGAATAAAATTTTCAAAAAAATTCGTAGTTATTCATATTTATCTATCATTAACTGCAAATGTTTCTCGTTGGCAATCACCAAGTGAGCACATGGAAGTTGTTGTCAGTGCACGAGACTTCTGTCACTATAGGATTGAATAGGATTTGGAAGGATTAACATTGGCATTGCATAAGCTTTATTTCCAATTTGCACGGGGGCATTGCTGGCAATATTAAACAAGTTTGGTGGTGAAGGCTTGGAATTTAGGAATCTGTTCTCTCTAATATCTCATATTCGAAACCTCAACTTGTTAGGGCCACCTCTAGAGTTTTTAACATGGTAATTATCTAATTTATGTGGGACAGAAGACTGCACAAGCCTTGAAATTAATCAAAATGCATATAATCTGGCCCCAACATTCGATCATCTAAAAAACAAAAAAAACCAAACAAGCAAACACTATTGTTCTTGGTATGTAAACACCTCAGTTAAGTTAAAATAAACATGTTAGTAAAAAATACCATTAGCCACAAACGCAACTGGCCATCAGTCATGGGCTTAATTAGGGCCTACACTCAAGTGGTGGCTCCAACTGAAGTGGTAGCAACATATGACTATTTGGTCAGTTGTGATTGGGGCTAGCCTTTTTCAAATGAAAATGAAAGCTATATTTCACTGATTTTACTTAACATTCAAATCTAAGAGCTTATTTAGTAAGACTTTTTTGTTTAACTTATAAGTAAAAAAATTAAGTTTTTTTTACTTTCTTATTTATCTTTAACTTATAAAAATAAATAAAAATTCTAATTTTTTTTTCTTATAAGTAATAAAAAAATTGTACTGCTTTAACTCGGCTCTTTTTATTTTAAAATTAAAACTACTTATGAAAAATCACTTGAGTTTTATATCAAACGGGCTTATTTTATAGAGCCGGATTTCGGTTTAATCCGCAGTTGAGTCTCTGCCGAACTACATCTCACACTCGCCAGGGTGGGAAAGAGGGGGAGTGAGTGAGAGCGCGAGGGGAAGAGAGAATGTTGAAGTTCTTGTCGAAGGTGAGAATAGAGTTCAACGCGCTGGACCCGCGCACGGCGGCGTGCATGGAGTTCTTGGCCCAGTGCAATGCCCGCAAGGCCAAGGAATCGAACCCAGCATGTCAGCTGTTGGTCAAGCGCCGAACCGACGACCACCCACCCCAAATCACCGTGACCTTCGTCAATGGAGTCGAAGAGGTGTTCGACGCCACCACCACCGCCGCGCAGACCATCAGGAACATGATTCTTGAAAAGGGTCAGCACCTTGAGACCGAGCAAATGTTCCGCGACGCCGGTGAGCAATGGCCCGTCATCATCCCCGAGGAAGAGCTTCGCCAATCGGCCCCTGGTACTAAGGTAATAGTTTATTTCGCTGCAACTAGGAGTCGATCTTTGCATCTTGAGTGAGGCATTTGGTCAAACAGTTGGTATCTCTTGGTACCTTTAGGCTTTTTGTTTTTTGGTTTGGATTTTCTTTTCTGTTTGATGTATTTGATGATTTTCTTATTATTGGTTTTAGTTGTTCTTGATACAATTTGTTAAGCATCTTTTGTTATTACCAATTGGTGGATTCTTTCAACTATGCGTTATTCTTCTTTATGAGAGACATTTGGTTGAAAGTTGGGATGGCTGAGTTATCAATTTGCAAATTAGTTTTATGGAGTCAAATTGCTAAAAAATTAGCGATTTATTGTAAACCCATAAAAAGTGGAGAATATTTCAAAAAATTCCAGCTAATACTATTCAGTTTCAAAGATCACACCTCGTGTTTGGGTAAAATGGAAGGCTACTTTCCCAGAATCATGTTCCTCAAATTATCAAAATTTGGTAGAGCAGTGACTTGTGGTAGATAAGTTGTTCTAAACTCAAACAAGCCGAGAGATGAAGATTCCGTGATGAAAGATCTTTGTGATCCAAGAGTTCCACAGTACCCTTATATGATTTTTGAGTCATTTTAGCGTTTAATTCTTCATATGTCTTTCATAGTAGGAGTGGAATATGTTTTCCCTTCGTGCAAGTATGCATATAATGAACAAACTAAAAAGTCTTTAATCAGCTTGGGGCAAGCATGTAGGTTAAAATACATAATGATGCCATATACACATCTCCTTATAATATCAGTAGTTTTTCCTTTAATATTTTATGTTATTGTTCACCTTAATATATATTTTTCTGTTGGTTATTGTCTTAGATCTAAATTGCCAAGATAATGCATGTGTAAAAGGCAAGGGACTAAT
Source organism: Euryodendron excelsum (assembly GCA_033060915.1). NCBI lineage: Eukaryota > Viridiplantae > Streptophyta > Magnoliopsida > Ericales > Pentaphylacaceae > Euryodendron > Euryodendron excelsum. The sequence continues at coordinate 2,606,785 of CM065389.1, read as the reverse complement.
CTGATATAGTGCTCTGACATAGCGTAATTTTTTTTTGGGGGGTACTCAAAAGGGTTGCACTAGGCTACGCAACAATCCCGTCAGGCAGCATAATTATATTGTGATTGAGTTTTTTCTTCTGTCTCTTTTCCTTGGTTTTTTCCTTTTCCTTGATTTGGGAAAGAAAAAGGGGGGGGGGGGGGGGGGGGGGGGGGGGGGGGGGGGGGGGGTTGGGGGGGTGGTTGGTGTTGTTGGTTGTGTATGCAGTTTGGTTATTAATCATGTATTTGTGTTTCCAACTTGTATTGTAAGATTATAGGCCTTATATTACTGTGGTTTAGCTTGGATAATTGGTGATTAAATTGCAGATACAGGTCTTACATAGTTCTCTGTTACGACATTTGGAAAACATGAAATGAAGGAATTTAACCAAGATATGAAGTTAGGTATCAAGTTCAAAATGTTATCTAACAAAGTTAATACAGTACAACAATGGATATATGATAATTATATGAGGCGTCAAATATGACCCAATAGGAACAGGTGAAAGTATTAGCATCCTTATTAAATAGATGTAGAACAAAGAGCTTTATTCCACCATGCTGATAAAAGTGCATGCTAAGTGGCGAGCTCATGACCTATAATTGGTCACTAGTACACATTGAGTAGAGTGCTGAAACACATTATCATTGTTATTGTTCTTTGGAGCTGTTTGATCTCAAGTATGTCATTGCTATGTATTAACAATTTTCTGATCCATTTCCATCCAGCTTATTGTTCTGTACTACTCACTTTCCAAAAGAACCTTTGATACAGCTGATACAAGAATATGAAAAGATTTTTACTCTGAGTGGAAAAGGGTAGAAACTAATTCTTGCAATACTCCTGTTTGTTGCTAGAGGACTCTTGCCTAGGTGTTAGTCTTTCAGGTCCAGAGTTGACATACATATATACTAAGAAGCACGGATACGGATATGGACACAGATACGGACACGGGACACAGCATTTTCAAAAAATGAGGACACGGATACGGCAGGGACACGGCAAAAAAAATATTTTTATATATTTTTTGTTTGTTATGTATGTGAACATAAAATTCATAAATCACCAAAAATAAGATGAAAATAACTAAATAAGTTCACAATTATAATACAACTACTAATAAGTTAAGGATTTGAAGAATTAGATTTGAATGTTTTATGTTTTGGTGTTTTAAAGTTTTGAAATTTATAAATTAGACTCTATTTAATACTTTTAACAATAACATTTTAACTCCAGCATGTCCCAAAATGTGTCCAATAGTTGGACACGCGTGTTCCCGATGTGTCCAATAAGTGTCCACTAGAAAAAATATTAATAAAAATATTGGACACGCCAATTGGTGTGTTCGACACGTGTCCCGGTGTGTCCGAGGAGTATGTGTGTCCAACATGTGTCCGATACGGATACGGCACCCTAAACGAAGTGTCCGTGCTTCCTAGCATATATATATATATTTTTGATGCAAGAAAAGATTACTTGTGCAGTCTATTTGGTTTTCTGAAATTTCCTTGGAAGTGGGAAACATGCCTGAATCCATTATCATTTACACAAGATGCATGCAATTGCATGGTAGTCTTCCTATCTTTGTTTGGTTAGATGTTGCCTAGCACCTTGTGGATGTCTTAATTTTGCTCCTGCAAAGAAACTTGCAGGTTACCTTTTCTCTATCGGATTGGATTTACCTAGGACTATTGGATATCTCATCTAATTAGAGGTTGAGAACAGATAATGTGGTTCTATTATGTATTACAGATTATAGTATAACCGTAGAAGCATTAAGTAGTATAACTATGAAATCTTAAGGACCAGAAGGTGACAATCTTCTTCTGTAGACAGTCACCTGCTCTGAAGAGTCGAGGCATGGTTGGCTGTGGTCCTTGTGACAAAAAATGCAGGGTGCAGATGAATGGATTCAGTTTTTTAATCATCCATCTGTCATGTGTTATTTATATACCATACGTGTTTTCTAAATGGTAGTATGCTTCTCAACATCCTAAAAATTTTGGGTTTAAGGAGCATTGGACCGGAAAAGAAGAGGAATGAGGATGGCTCAAGGGCAGATTGGGGGGAAGGGAATTGTGATATTTTCAAAAGACAGTATTTGGATTCCCTGCTCGTAGTTTTCTATAAAGGAACATCACTTAGTTATAATGATTGTAGCAAACCTGCTTATTGTATTATTCTAAGGAAGGGTGAAATCCCGAGCAATCCACAAAAGTTCATCACATAGTATGACTGTATATCTCAATTCATTGATCCCTTGTCTTTGGACTCCTGAGTGGCCATTTATATTGTAGATTAAGAAACTCATGCATATGCAGGAATTTGGGTAAGAGTTAGGAGAATTCTGTCAAAATTCTTAGAAGTTGATTGTGGATTTTGCTTTATTGTGTATTAATTATACCTATAATATTTAAATGTCTCATGCTTCTTCTTCCTTTGTTTTTTATTTTTTTTCCCAGCCAAGGAAAGCAGAAGAGAAGAAGCAGTAACTGTATCTCATCTCATCAGCTTATTGTTCAGGATCATTTTGACAGCCTCATATCAAACTAGTGTACTCAAAACAGTTCCTTCTGTTGAGAGAATTATCAAACATAATAATTTAGGGTCTGCTGTCCTACAAAGCTGCGTTGTGTGTTCTGCCTCAATTTGGAAGCATTATATTTCAGAATTACTTATATTTCCCGCATGAGTTGTTGCTGTTTGTTTCGGAACTTCACTTTACATTTGTCTGACAATGAGAAGTAGTGGTGTCTCCTATTTTTTTTTCCTTTTCATTTTCTGTTTTGCCCCAGAAAATTTTATTATTACTAGTACTATACCAAATGGAGGTGGTGATTAAATTACCACTGATTACTTGGCAATTATTGGAGTTATCACTAACATATGTAGAATCACCTAAATGCAACGTCGTATCGTGCCAAAGCTCTCTAAATCGGTGTCGTTTGGTCTTTCTTTGCCTGTGTCGACGGGTGGGTCCCCTACTAGTCCACGCTAGTTAAGTAAAAGAACCACACTGAAAAGGATGTGGTGTTTTGACTCGTAACGCAACCGAATGATCTGAGCCGTCAGGCTTACTTCTTGACAAACTTTTTGCGAGGATGATCTTACACTTTGATAAGACGCTAATGTTTGTGGGTCCATTTGATAAACAGCGTACACGTGTGCGGTTGATGTTACGGGATCTATTATTAGCCCAGCCGACAACTATCGGATCACGAAGTTAGTGTCTTGATCTCTTTTTCTTCACAGTCTCTCTCTCTCTCTCTACTCTCTCTCTCTCTCTCTCTCTCTTGCAGAGCAAAGATGGGCTCCGTTTCACTGAAGATAGGCGATGGAACTGCCAGATTCAAAAGGGCTACTCTCTGTTCTTCGGCCGTGAATGTTCTCATGCTCTTCTCTGTCCTCACTACCAATCTTTTTGCCTTGTATGCTTTCACATCGACCCCAAAGGATCACCAAGGCCACCCACTTCAGCATTCTCACAAGAACATCTCTCTCATTTCTGAACAAGTGTCACTGATCCTCAGAGAGATCGATTCTTCTCAGAAGAAGCTAGCTCAGATGGAGAAAGAGCTTCTCGGCTACGAAAGCATCGATCTTTCAAGACCCAACATCGCCGACGAGCTCAAGCTCTTCCTCCAGCACCACCAGCTTCCTCTGGGGAAAGATTCCAGAACAGGGATCACTGAAATGGTGGCTTCTGTGGGCCATTCCTGCGAGAAATCTGTGGATTTGTTGTCTCAATACATGAATTACAAGCTCAATGGACCGTGTCCTGATGATTGGAGCCTTGGCCAGAAGCTGATCTTGCGAGGATGCGAGCCTTTGCCGAGAAGGAGGTGCTTTGCGAAGTCCATACCCAAGGTGGGTCTTTACTCTTTTCCAATTTCTCTTTGGAAGAATGCTAGTGATAAGATTTTTAGCTGGAGTGGTCTTGGTTGCAAGAATTTAGAATGCTTGAATGGAAAGAAATTGAGTAGAGATTGTGTTGGTTGCTTTGATTTGGGTAATGGGTATGAAAATCAGAGGTATGTCAAGCCCAGAGGCAAAAATGATTTCCTTGTTGATGATGTGTTAGCTCTGGGAAGTGGTGGTATCAGAATTGGGTTTGATCTTGGTGGCGGGTCTGGCACATTTTCTGCGAGAATGGCAGAGAGGAATGTGACTGTAGTCACTGCCACATTGAACATCGATGCCCCTTTTAGCGAATTCATTGCTGCAAGAGGGCTTTTTCCTCTGTATTTGAGTTTGGATCATCGATTCCCTTTTTATGATAATGTGTTCGATTTGGTTCATGCTGCGAGTGAATTAGATGTTGGGGGCCGCCCGGAGAAGTTGGAGTTCTTAATGTTTGATGTTGATCGGATTTTGAGGGCTGGTGGTCTGTTTTGGTTGGACAACTTCTATTGTGCCAGTGATGAAAAGAAAAGTGGTTTGACCCAGTTAATTGAACGATTTGGGTACAAAAAGCTGAAATGGGTTGTGGGAGAGAAAGTAAATGGGGCGGGGAAATCTGAGGTTTATTTGTCTGCTGTTCTACAGAAACCAGTGAGAGTATGATGATTATGAGCTTTTATTGGGAGCTTCAGAGGTAAGAATACTGTTGTTAGGTCTAGTTTTTTGTCACACAGAATTTGTGTGAGTTCATTACTTAACATGCTCATGGAATTTCTTTGCGATGCCGAATAATTGAAGTTCATTGGTTGTCTCTGTTCTATACTGCAAACCAGTGGCATAAGGTGGTATGTTCTGCAAATTATACATTGTAATATCTTCTGTTCTGTAGTTGTATATCTCACTTCTTTGGACAGTGAACCATTTGGGAATGGGAAAATCATGTGGTATTCTAGAATTTATGAAGTCATTCAATATTGAAGGTTTTAGCATTGAAATCAGCCTTTATCTTGACTTATTTCTCTTTAGTTTGTAAGATGCATGCCCTTGTGTTGTTACACTAGCTCACTGGTTAATAACGCCATTGAGATCTGTGGAATAACAGAATTTCCTCATCATTGGGGTTATACAATGCTGCGGGTAGAGTGCTCTCATGTCCAATTTGTACTTAAATTCTTTCTTGTAGTCACTAAACTGCAGCTTATTAATGTGAACCAAGAACATAATTCTGTTACCAAAAATGCCTTTTTATTGCTTTATTCTCAATTGTTTGAAGAATTTGCCTAACCTCCATTGAAACATCTCTAGTGTTAATTTGATTTGTGGGGCATCTAGTGCATTCCTGGGAGCATGTTCTGGTTGAGTAGTTGGACCAACTTAAAGTCCACTTGAAATCTTGAAATCTAGCCCCACCCCACCCCACCCCCCAACACACACACACACAAGAATCTCAACTTTTTTTGCCTTAACAAGTTTTATCAGGATTTTCAAGCTATTTTCATATTTCATTTTGGAACCTGTTATCTTCATAATGGAACCTTTGTCATGATAACGAACAGCAATATGCAATTCTTTTAATGGTGTTTTCAAACCTCAAATAAGCTTTCCAGATTCTTGCATACACTTTCATTTTCATCTTCGTTTACTTGACAAGAAGCATCATATTATTGGATCATAGTGGGTGTGCAGGAAAGCACAGAAACAAAAGATGAGATAATGCAATATTGAATATGAGTGTATCTGGTCCTTCACCTTGATATAGAGTCGTGTTGGTTGAATGTAGTGCATCTGCAGTGGCCGCATTGTGCAGGCAGCGGCACTGAAACTTATTTAGCAGTGTAACAATGGGGTTTGGGTCCCTCGGGCATATATATATATATATATAAGACCAAGGTGAATATGGAGGCTGATGAATTTGAGGCTTGGGTAGAAGAGAAATAATAACTGTATACAAAATGAAACATGATGGCAGTGGTCTATGATCTATATGACTTTGGGATCAAGGGAATTGGGTTTCAGTCTTGGAAGTTGGGGGGATTGTCTCCCAAGCTGAAGGCATGAACATTGAACCGACATCTTTTTCAGTCTTCTTCCCTATGGTCCATCGTCGGTGGTTTTCAAGTGGTGGTTGAATTGCTGGGCCGTGGTGGCATTTTAAATTTGGGGTCTCTAAATTTCTATCTATTCACGTTATACAGTTCTGAAAGCAACTGAGATGATTAGCTGCACTCTCTTCAGAATTTAGTACATGTAACAGTTGTCTCGCGGGTAACGAATTCACTTCGCAATACATTACAAAGCATTATGAAACTTAATCTAGTTCTATTTCACATAGGAAGAAATCCATGTTTGTTACTGTTAAAGTTTATGATTTCAGCGTCTCACCCTTTACCAGGGATGGGTGAGATCTCCAGTTTTCAGTGATGATCTGGGCAAAGTTGATGGCCACTGCTTACTAATGTATCTGCATGGACGACCACCTCTACTACTACCACTCATGCCATGATCCTTGGAACCCCTACTGCAAATCTGAAAGAAATGTGGAAAATCTATTTTGATTTAGCACCAAAGAGAGATGGATAAAGTTCATACATATCTTCCAACTCTACACGGCAAATTCTAAAACGAAAGCTCTAATTCTAGGATTCAGTACCCACATCACTTGGCCTTGCTTGAGGTGTACTCTTTTGATGATAAGATCACAAGTTTTCCAGAATCAATCAAAAGCAACAAACAAACCTACGATCTAATCTCCACTGCTGAAAGCAGGCAGCAAGTGATGGAGTCTGTAATTAGCTAGGCAGGGCCATCGCAAATCAATTTGGGCAATCCCAAGCGCGGCCACTTTCTGATATGGGACCTTGAATCCCCTGCTGCATTGTGGTATTGTTGAGAAGCTGCATTCCCTCTTCACTCATCTTCTGAACTTCGGAAGGCGATAGAATTCTGATGCAACGAACACAGCTAACAAATTCCCTGCATAGACATTTCAAATGAAAACCAACAGAAACTAGTTAGGCACTAATGCTCTGAAGCACTAGATTGCTGCTAGCAAAATCACAAGGCTGATTGATTCATAAGAAAAGCCAAAAACAATAGCAGTACAATCAAAACTGTGTTAAATGAATTTTCAGAACACCAGTTATTGAGGAAAAAAAATGCTACCTAAAATATAGAAATGTTCTTATTGGTGATAATTTTGCTTTACTAATGGTAACTGAGGGAATTGGCAATGCCTGCTCATGTTGGTGTATCTTTCACAAATTTTCTCTACTATTACTTTTCAAAAAGAAAATAGGAAAATAAAGAACAGAAAGAAGGCATACTCCCATGGATCGTCCCCCACAAGTAGAACGTCACTCTCGAAATCCACGTAAACAAGTTTCCAGCCGGAACCTCTGTCATTGAGCAGCCCCTCAAGTCCAAACATGCATTCAATGGCAGAGCGCAGTTCGTCATATTTCTTAAAACTTGAAACATCAATTGACCTTCCGACAGATCCGGCCTTTTGAATCTGCCATCACCAGGGATAATGGAAGTAATAGGACCAAAAATCAGATTCAACAAACAGGCTTCAGAAATACAAATAATACAGAGCAGCAGTCATAGGCTGGAGTTAGTTAAGATGAAAACTACTTTAATAAACAATGCCCTCAAATTATCCACTTTCTATTGTAATTAGTAATGCTTCAAAATCCTTACCTTCGTATAGGTTCGCACTGGTGGAGCTGCTTGTTGCCATGTGCTGTTCTGCAAAAGGCTGCTGTCATCGAAATCCAAATTGCTAGAAGACGCACCACCTGAGTGATCTGGGAATTCTTGCAAAGAGAAAGCCCGAGAGTCTGCTAGGCTGGCCGATGTAATCTGGGACTGAACATCCTGGCTTGAACTGAAGTTGCCGACTAAATAATCTGAGGGATTTTGGAAAGCAGCATCTTTTGATGTGCAAAATTCATCCAAGATGGTGCTTGAAACAGATGGATCAACCACTGTGCTTCCACCATTGCTGCCATCGAAGTTGAGACAACTATATATCTCACTTTGGTTATGGATTTCATCTGACAAATCTTTCAAACCATTTGTGTTATATCTACAATGAACACCATAAAGATCTTGCTGAGGTAATGGAGCAAGTTGGTTAGTCTGGGACAAACACCTTAAATTATTCAACTGGTGATTCCACATTTCGTTGCCCACTGAAGACACCACTGAAGAGTCTTGCTTTCCAAAGACAGATGAAGGTCCAGGCGACCTAAGAATTCCAGGAAGGGATTGGCAAGAAGCCGGGTTCAAATTCCAATCGTTAGTGTCACTGGATGGAAGAAGACCGTTGAGATTAGCACACTCTAATTGGGAGGCATCGAGTTGTTGAGGGTGGACTCCCAATGATTCCAACTGTGACTGCACGACCCATGGACTAGTCTGCAACTGTGACAAGCAATGGTTCTGGTTGAGAAATGTCAGCTGATTTACAAGATTATGTGGATTCGCAAGGCTTGTAGCCGGTTTCTCTTCATTGTACTGCCCCACAGGAGAAGTTAACTGGCTTAACTGATCTACTGCAAGTAGAGGTTCTACTTTCGACATATCAGTGTTTGTCTCATATGGTGATTGGTTTCCAAGTTTTCCTGGAGCTTGTAGCATCCTTGGTAGATCTGTTTGCAGTGAGAAGTGTGAATTTATTGAAGTAGATTGGTCGAGGTGGATTTGAGGATGATTTTCACCTTCTGACAAAATATTTTCAGAGGGGATAAGCTGAGGTTTCTGCTCGACCATGGCATGTGGTAGAGCCTTGGCCTCTTGCAACATAGCTCCCTTAGCAGCAGAGTCTTGGACAGCAGGTGTAGCGATTCCAGGATTGTTGACACCTTGAGGTTTTATTAGCATCTTGATCAGCTGTTCTGACCACAGGCTAGAAACTGAGGGATATGGAAGATCCCCATTTAGGCTATCAGGAACCCGGATGAAAGGCCTCTTTATCAAATTCTCCCATTCAGTTTGCTCTCCTGTTACAAGAACAATTTCCATTCAATGAATACCGATAAACTGGCACACTTGAAGACAGAATAAAAATGAACTGACCTAGAAAACCAGTTTGCAAAGGTCGTTTGAAACTTGAAGTGAGAGAAGGAAAAATGAAAAGACTTTCCGGAGTCTCAATTTCCCACGGACTAACTCTGTTCTGTTTTTCACTGCACCCCGTCTCATCCCACTCTACCTATTTACAAAACTGTAGTTAGAAGCCAAAACTATAATAACAGACAAGCAAGTTTCATACTATTTAACTGGATCTTGAGACAGATTCAAGTCAAAGAAGAGGATTCAATCAAGTCTAGTTCAGAAGTATACTAGTGCACCTGAATATTACGCCATTTGGAACCAGGCCACTTCAGTGGATCTAAGTCACTTATTCCAACAATTGTACCCATATATCTGCAGAAAAGACGAGAAAGATGAAACCATGTCCATACGAGCGTGCATTTATTGAGCATAAACAATTTGATACTAGTTCCTAATCTTTTTACCCCTCCTAAGAATATTTTCTTTTTCTTATTTTCACATTGTATTTTGTGTTTTTGAGATAAATTCAATATTCTTATAAAAAGCAATTTACAAAAGGAAAAGGGCAAGGGAAAATGAGGACTTCAAAAGACAAGCCTGTGGTGGATTAGGGGAAGAACAATAATCAATGAGAAAGTTACCTGCGCTTGCCCGACTCCTCTGTTTCAAACATGATTCCATACCTCATACCAACTGAGAGTTGGGTGCCATATACAGATTTTCGATATTTGGCCAAAGGCACAACAAATTCTGAAGGGCATGCCCTACAGATAAGTAGAGATCACAATACAATCAGGAAACATATAAGGTGCCCAAATATATAAAAACTCTAGGAATGGGTAAGAATATATATACACATTCAACCTACCTTGGATTGTAAAAAATTGTAAACGGGCTTCTATTAGCAGCAGCATGGGCCGCAGCAGCAAGGACTCCAATGTGCATGCTATCGGCAGATAGGACCGATGATGGCAAAGATGTTTGCTGACGATTTGCACGCCTCACACCCAGCAATAGTTGTGATTTTTCATCCCTGTTTAGACAATGAAATATAAAATTGTTGTATAAATAGAAGTATATATAACAGAAGGCAAATAAAGCATCCCATCATTGTCTTTTTTGTAAAAATTTCCTGCATCTACAGTAAGATGATAACATTACATTTCCACAGCCATCAACAAAATACTATTTGGTTTGTCAATCATAGCAACCATACAAGGAATATTTCACTGTAGTTACCTTATAAACAGAACGGCATCACCAGCCCTAAGCCTCTTTGCACCAACAAACATACTCCAACCAGTTGTGAGAAGGTGTCGCTTCGGCTGCCCTATATAAAAAGGAAAATAGAAAATAATTTTAACATAACAAATTCAATGCCATTGGGAAGAAGTGAAGAATAAATAAAAAATGAGCAGTCATCAGTGACAAACAAAATGAACCATGTACTTGGCCACTTAGCTTTCAGTCAAGCATTTGTTCTTTAAGGAAATAAGTGATTCTTAAACAACAAAATAAAAAACAAAAAGTACATCCCTAAACAACAAAATATCATAAACATCCTCACCGCGGTATATATGACGAAATGTCCAGGTATTATCATGCAAGTCTCGGACAACAAGCTCTTGAGTTGGTGGTTGCATTGAAAAATCCTAGACAAATAAAGGAAGAGTAAAAATGAATTTCTACGAGTGGAATATGAAAGACCTCAATCCCACCACCGCTACTAAGGCTATCTTGTCTCATTCTAGACGATAAAAAGACTCACCAATGCTGGAAAGAGCTTTTCTGCTGCCCTACGGGGCACTGAGAAGCCACCATGCGTGCTTGTATCACTTGCAGTCAAAGTTTTGCAGAAGAATTCACTTGGATGCTTACTGGGCCTTAACCCAAAGTCCGGTATAGGGAAGACATCTTTTTCCTGTCCAAAAGCAGACATATATCTAGTATCAGCAATATGTGTTTACCAGTTTCCATTTATCATCAAATTAAGATCATATATATTTTACAGTAGCAGGGCTTACAGAGTTGATAGGTTGAAGGCTCATTTGGGCATAGATCTCATCTGTATCTTTGTCTGCCTATCAGACATAAAACAACGAGTAAGACCACAGTGATTGAATTCGCCAATATATAACATGCAATATATTTATTTATGTTCTCCTGTATCGATTAACAGGGAAAGCATCCAATAGCACCATACATGTTGTGTAACATTGTGAACTTGGCACAACAGCTGAGACGGGAGATTTGGATAGTTAGGGATTTGCGAGGTTGCTGTTCTATTTGTGGAAACTGCAACCTGGGATAACAAATTTAAGAGTCAATTAGCCTAGCAAGTAACAAAAATATGGAACTAGTCATTACTTGGTGAATCATGATAGAACAAAAGAAACAAGTTGTCCAAAAACTGTCAAAGAATTCCTTAGGGAATGGTCCGTGAAAAAAAAACTGTTGCATAATGATATGCTTAGATCTACAGATTCTTCGCATTTCATATTTGCAATGATTAGTTACAACATCGATTTACAATAACATGATACACACCTCATCCAACAGTACATAACCCCATCAAAACAACACAAGTTAACATTAAAAGCCACAACTAAATAGCAGGCATCAACATATTAAGACAAGTAACCAGCAAATCCTAAGAAGACACTTCTAAGAAGTATTGTATCTGTGCCCGACATTACACTTGTCGGACAATCCCGGAAACGTGTCGGACCAACATCCAAACATGTCCTATTTTTTTTACTTTTTAGAATCGGACACGCTTCATACACTTGGAAAACAAACGTGTTCATCACTTAAACATGTATTTCATTGCAAGATTGAAGAAAATGGCCTGAGATTATCTTTTAGCTATGTAATACATGTTATTTAATTTTAATGAGTAGTATCTTGCAATTTTTCATTATTTTTTAGTAAAATATTACTATATATGACATATATAAAATATATAAAAAAATTATCATGTCACGTCCTACTTTTTTTTAAATCATAGTGTCAACATGTCAGTGACGTATCATGTCCGTGTCCATGCTTCTTAGATCAAATCAATTCCCCTAAAATTCTTTCCTCCAGGAAAAGTAGGAGGAGAGGGAAGGGTCATAAAAGAAATATGGTGACATTTAATGGTTTTAGCATGCAAGATATCAATATGGTTTTAGCATGGATCTGACTTTGACAACATCCCAAATTTTGAATTATTTTCCCAAGAAAACTTAAAAGAGTGAACAAAGAAGTGAAAAAGAAATGCCGCTTCTATGAATTTAGACAGATGAAATGAGAAACAATGTAACATAATAATCATCTAAGTATGCACTTTGCAGCATGACTCTAATCAATTGCGTACTTATTGTCCTTTCTCAATTGTTCCAAGGGAAATGAAAATTTAGCATTCCTTTGTAAGCTATGCACAGCTTACACTGTCAGCGATGCAGTGGCATTGCTGCTTCACCAATTGATCTTGGAAGCAGACTACCAGATGACAAGATCTCTAAAATAATACAAGGCAAAGGTAATAATTCATCTGTATAAAGACAACAGAATGCATAGTTATGCAAATCCCAGATCTAGCTTGCTCATTGATCAAGGATCTATCAATACCCAAGAGTCACGTCTCACGTGATACATCTGCGGATGTTAAAGGCAATTTTGTCCCCAGCAGACCCCTGATTTAAAAACAACAACTCTTTTTTTACTTTCCATAATATATTTTTCTTGGGAGTTTTGAAGGGCCACACAGAAGACAATGCTCAACCTATCTAAATGCCCCACCCCTGCCCACCCCTCACCCGGATGAAGATAGGTCCAGATTCAAGTCTTTAATATGACATCTAGAGACTTCAACAGCTTGGTTACCTAACATCTTCAAAATTAGGAGAATGTATTAGCTCTCTATACAAAGAAAGGAACTCTAAAGTCTAAACCCTGACCTTTATCTCTTTATGCATTAGCAATAATACTGCTATTCTACCTTAGCAGCTTAACTATCGTGAAAACAATTGCTAACGAGCATGTAATTTTCAAGAGGGAAGAAGTTAATAAATATAAAACTAAAAGAAAATTTAAATAAAACAAAATAAACAAAAGAAAAAAAATAGCAAACCTGCTCGCTATGTCCTTGTGGGAAGTAATACACAAGGCTTCCAACCTGAGGCAAGGTCACCAATGGGCCGGCGCATGCATGCCATAGCTCGGAATTTATTGGCTTTCGGACCCCTAAAACAGACCAGGATCAAACCTATGTGAGATTGAGACAAGCTCAAGAAAAAAGTCAACGGATGAAATCTTTAAACTAATGGAAGTGTTCTTCCAACTTCCAAGTCCCACTAAACAAATTCTCAGATCATGAACAAGCCGTACGTTTTAACAAATTGAATGAGACAAAATGGGGGGAAAAAGTAAGAAAGAACAATTCAAAGACACTAACCAGAATGATCCCGCATTTCTTTTAAGAATTTCATTTCCTCGAGTAGAGTATGTGCCCCAGAAACCAACCCTCTTGTTTTGACCTTGTCTTCGACAGAACCCATATGGTATCTCTCTACTTCAACCGCAATAACGCAATACAAGAACCCATTTTTACATCAATTAGAGACTGAACCCCGAAAACCAAAGTCCCAATTGCAGAAACCCACCATCCCGCTAATCAGCATCCAAAAAAATGGCATATTTCCATCCAAAAACCAAAAATTTCTTCAAACCCACCTCAAGAAAACACTTCCTTGTTCAAGAAATGATATTTTTCTTGAAAGAAATGGGAAATAACTAATACCCACCTCAAGTAATTACATATCGCCAATGAAATTAGAAGTAACCATCAACCCACCCAAAGAAATCACAAGAAGAACGAAGCATCTCGCAGAATCTGGAGTTCTGGGAGAAACCAACCCAATTGGACACAGGGCATGCCCCAAAAATCCAAAACCAAGGAACAAAACCTGAAAAAGGTGCTGAAATCTAAGTGGGGCTATCTATCAATACTTCATCAGAAGAAAATGGGGTCAGCTTGCATCAAAGCACGCGGACCAAAGCATGAGTGGTCGGATTCTCGAGTGCTTCGTTTTTTTTTTTTCCATCTCATAGCGCTCAGCGAGTGACAAAAGAAACCGACCTTTCGATGAAAGTGGTCATAATACTGATTCCCCCATCTTTGCTTTACCTCTCTCAATCAACATACAACCAAAAGTTTCATCTTTCCCTCTCTCTCTCTCTCTACAGACTCTACACTGCCTCTCTACTCCTTGAATCTCTCTCTCTCTAAACCCTGGTTGCTTGAAACTGGAAAGAGTGTGCATGCTCTTATCCTGCGCACACACTTTCTGAATATAGTGATTCCGTTGCAGCTTTAAACGCTGAGAGAAAATTAGAGTTAAAGATACAAAAAAGCGATTGAGGAAAAGCAAAGAAAGACTATGAGAACACGAAAACGTACTCAAAAGTTCAGATGAAGAGAAGAGAGAGAAAGAGTCCGAAATTAAAAAAGCCCAATGCATTGCGTGTGAATTTTTTATCTTATATATATGCGTATATTTTAAATAAATAAAAGGAGGGAGTGTCTAGTTGAGTGAAAATCTACCTACTCAGAAAAGATAATAAAACAAAAGAGAAAAGAAGAAAAAATGACAAGGTGCGGCGCATTTTAGCACGTGAATTTCGAGGATCTGCAAAGGCTCTTTCTATGTTTTTCTCGAATGATAGATTTTGAGTTTTTTTGGGCTTTTTAATTTGGTTTCGGACTTTCGATCGATTTGCTCTTTTCTATCAGATTTTTCTCCTAGGCCTCTTTTTCCCTGAGCTATCCCATCTGATATTTGACCATTCATCACGCGTGCGGTTCACGACAAAATACTGAAGGAAGGCGCACGTTAAAGCAAATGTGAAACGTGTCACCTTTTGCCGTCATGTTGGAATAACGGGCCGTTCACTACCTACTTTTTTGTGTCTGATGAAACTTCGCAGTATTATAAGTCGTGAGGTTAAGGTTTGTATCAAATCATGGTAAGTAATTAAGCAAACATCATATATAATTTTAAAATTTTTCTTTGCCTAGGGAGACTATTTTTTCCAACTTTCACGGAGAGATAAATCTTGAAATTTCATATTTAAGAAAGAAAATCAGCCAACTACTTAACTATCTAAACCCAATTTTGCACTACTCACATTAAATATTTGTAGAACTTAAAGGATAAGAGAATGTGATGAGAAGTATCATATATAGGTGAGTTTTTTGAGAAATATCTCTCGAGTCAATGTTTTTATGACCCAATTTTGCACTATTTTATACAAAATGGTAAAACTCACATTAAATATTTGTAGAACTCAGTCATTTAGTTGAAGGATAAGAGAATGTGATGAGAAGTATCATGGTAGGTAGCATTTTTCTAAATAACTTTGATAGTATTTATGATATAACACCACATAATTCAATTTTTTGCCTATTTTCTTACTCTTAGACATAGCTGATAGATGCTATGAGAATCACATTATAAATGCAAATGAGACCAACTCACTTATATGTAAAAATTAGAAAATGTACTGAAAAATAAGATTATGTATAAAAATTACTTTTATTGTAGCAGTTTCTATAAATCATCCCATGTATTTATGCAAATCTATTCATATAGGACAACATATTCAAATATTATTTTTACAATTACATGTAAAAGAGTGTGGTAGTTGAGTTAGCTTCAGCAATTGGGCTTAGAACCTCGTTCTTCTCTCAATGATCGCGTATTCGAACCTACTTGTGATAGCAGTTGCGTAAACTAGATGATGTTGAGAATATGTTGAATGTTGTTTGCTCTTTGGTGAGGTTGCTGTGACGGACTCGCCTTTTTCAGGTCAATAGTTATGGCTCAGACAGAACATTTCGCAGCAGATCAGAATTCCTGTGATCACACTCAAGAGAGGTTATTACGTTGGTCGCTCAATTTCACTTTTTTTATCCAGCCAAAAAAAAAAATGCAAAAGAGTGTGAATGTAATTTTTTTTGCAGCCAAAATACAATATTTATGTCTCCAAAAAAGAAAGATTGAAATTGCAGGTGCAAATGCTGAATGATAGTATCAATGTATCAATAGAGAAATAAGAGGATAGTATTGGCTGTTTTCTACTGCTCAATTAGGTTTAAGGACAGATTCAAGTGGTCCTAACAACAAATGGAGGATAAGAGATTCATGGGTTGAAGAATGGGTTAAACAGCTACTGTATACTTTCAGGGGCGGACTTAAAATTTGTATTAAAGGGAAATCAAGATAAATTTTTTTAAATTTTAAGGAGTCAATACAAAAAATTTAATCGTAAATACCCAAAAATCTATAAAAGGTACAAAAAATTTTAAAAGTTTTGAGAGGTTGTGACGCTTGCCCGCCCCACCCTTTGAGGTCGCCAAATGCATATTATGCTTATAATAGATATCTCATGTAATGTACAAGCTATACAATTAGGCATGACGAGCACATTGCTGTCCCAGTTGGTTGGGTACTTAATTTGCAAGTTTTGAGCCACAGTCTACCCACTTCTTCTATTATGTGGTCTTGTACTCTTTTTTTTTTTCCATTTTTGCTTCGCCTAAGTAGGTGTTGATATATATATATATATATATTGTTTCTTTGTAATTCTTAAAAAAAAATAATAAATGAATTAGGCATGACCAACAAAAAAGCATCAGAAATTCATTGAAAGTCTCTTATTAACCCAAAGACAAAATAGACACAAACCGTACGTAAGTACGTTCACATGGTGCATGGGTGAACTAGAGATCAAAGTCTAAGCTGGCATTCCATAGCGTTGTCTTTCAGCTGGGCTATTGTACTATATAGCTAAGTCATTAAATTTTTGGATCAACAGAATGGAGGCAGCAGCCCTTTCTGCAAATCAGTATACCTAACCAAATGATGCCAAGGGGCTTACCTTCCCAAAACACACGCGCACACATATATATACGTATATATATATTTAATTTTTTTTAGTCAGAGCCACTTGACATAAAATTCGTGATTATCCACTTGTACAGCTCATACCATTACAGATGCCTGAATTTGAAATATCAACGCTGTTCATAGTCAAGAATACAAAGTGTAGTCTAATCACTAATGCTCCTTATCAAGAAACTATTTTTCTGACCCAAAGGAATTATCACTGTGAATATTTTTTCCACGCCTACAAATTAATTATCCAAAACACATGAATTCAGTTTCATTATCAACGTTAAATAAATAAATAAAAAAACTTAGCTATCTAGAGGGTCACTGAGAAATTCTTCAGATTATGAATAGAACATAGAGACAACTGTAACACGATGCTGTGAGAGAATATGTATTGAATTATCATCACGGTAAGAGTTCAATTGGCTTCAACAGTTGGGCTTACAATTTCATTTTTTTTCAATGGTCGCATGTTCGAATCCGTTTGTTATAGTAGTTATGTGAACAAGATACTGTTAAAAATAAATTAAATATTACTTACACTATAGTGAAATTATAGTGACGAACTTGTCCTTCTCGAGTCAATAATTATGATTCAAATCAAACATTCTATAGTAAATGAAAATTTCACAGTTACTATGCCGACCGTCTATTTCTACCTTTTTACTAAGAAAAAAAAACAAAAAAAATGAATTGGATTCAAAATCCACTTTATCTTGGCCCTCGATTTCCCCATCTTACATTTTTATTTTCTTTTTTCCTCTAGGAATATACATATTGGCCACGTTTGTTTCGCAATAGAACTGAGGTTTACCCACATTTCAATCAACTCTTTTACCCACATTTGATTGATATAGGATAAGGAATGGAGGAAGACGAACCTTATGATTGTCGTTGTTGAATTTTGTGTCAAAATTTTTTTTTGGGGTATCAATTGATAGAAGATAGTTCACTCATTTCTTTAAAAAAATCTAATACTTCGAAAGAAGGCGAAATCATTTTCTAGACAAATTTTTAACGGTATGATAATGTCTAACTATTTTTTTTTAGATTTAAACTTGATAGCATGGAAGCTTAAAAATACACGAAAACAAAAATCATAACCGAAATTGTATCTTTAAATATATGAATACTACTTATTTATTGAATTTTTTTTTTCAATATCCTAATATTGTGACCTTAGCCCTTAATAGATGGAACAAATTACCCAAATCAGAACTAATTAGTAATTAGGAGTACAAATACGGAATGCGTGTACTGAGGGAAAAGAAAGGCGGCCACTCTGTTTCAGTACAGTCGAGTATAATAGCTGTCTATGCAATTCTCCTTTTCCTCTCTTCATTAACAATAATAATGCGGTTGATGTTCAGTTTGTAAAGCAGCGAGTGGGGGAAGAGAATTCCACTCGCACCAATCTCGCTTGTGCCACGTGATGATATAGGTGTGGGGACCGTGAGCTTCACGCGTGCATTCATTTGGATGCGGACACTGATCAACGGTCCAGATTCGACCCACAAATCGAATGGCACGCGGACTAGGGAATGGACTCTGTTCTATAACACACTGTTCAATGGTCTCGGGACTTAAACTCGCCGTAATCTCAGGTTCTCGGCACATAATTCATGGCTCAGACTGGATTGTCTCAATACCCCTTAGTTCCAACACCGTTGATTGCATGCCACGTAACTACCATGCAGTACTTATTCCCCGGACCCACCACATATCACAAAGTAACATACAAACAATGGCGGACGTAGAAGGCGGGCGTGGGCCGTAGCCCTAAGGTTTTGAAAATTGTCTTTTTTGATGTTTATAATATCATATAGTATATTAGCCTTTTAAAGTTTATAAATTTTTTACCTTTGTAAATTTTTAAATATTTAAAATATTATAGGATGTATTGATCTTTTAAAAATTTTAAAAATATTTTTAACCCTTTCTCTAACAATTTTTTTTTTTTATCCCTTTCAATCGAAATTCTAAGTTTGCCACTGCATATAAATATGAAGAGACCGTCTACCCACAGTTGTATTATCCATTAGGCATCGATTGATATATCGGCTGGCCCATCAGCTAGCACCTTTTTTTATTTTTATAAATGAATAATCACAAAAGAAAAAAATAAAAATTAAAACTTTAACTATAATTATAATTTTTTGAGTTCAGTAAGTAAAAATATATTTAAAAAATTTAAATTACTTAAACTCGACTTATGATCGACTCAATTAAAACTCGTTTGAGATTAACTTAAAAACTAAACAAGTTCAGTTTAAATACAATTCTAAGTCCGCTAAGTTTTTTAAATTAAATTTAAACATTCTAATACTCGACTCAACTCGCTTTTAACCTTACTGATACAGTAATTCGTTTTGATTTGTGCTAAACCCAAAATGTTGAGTTTATAATTTCTCATGAATAGATACATTTGGATAGCATAAACGAGCAGCGGGAGTGATGGACACACGGGACGACTGTTAATATTTTCTCCCCTTATCATTAATTACCATTTAGACGCATACCCTGTGATCCATCGTATGAACACGACCGGTCCTACTTATCTATGGCCATCATAGGAAAAAGTCAAGAGATAAGCCTGCTCTACAAAAAGGGTCCCAGAAAATGAAGGTGGTGAGGGGGGCCTATCAAAATAAAGTGGGATCCACTCGCATCAGTAAAAATCATGGTTAACCCACCACTTTATTAAATGCACAGAAAGGGTAATAGATAAAGTGAAAATTGTGCACCTGCAGAGACAATACAATGTATCTCAAGGCACCGATATAATCTAGTTTCTACCTCATGATTAACCCACCGGTCAATCAATCGGCCCCACTTAACAATGCGCAATCTCAAAAAAAATAAAGGTGGATAATCATTTGAGTATATATGGTCCACATTATCATTTATACTTTTCCCATTTAATGCCATTTAATGACCTAAAGTTAAGGGAAAAAATATTTCCAAAACAATAGGTATTTAATGCCTTCCAAAGCTAAAGAAAATAGGTTAAGTGGTTATCTCATAATTTTGACAAGTGACAAGTCAAAAAGTTTGTTTCATTAAGTGAGTGCCAACCTACAGTCAACATAGGTTAAGCTTAAATGAATAGAGTTATACAACATTAAAAATAATAAAAATGAGCGTAGACATTCACTTTGTATATTCAGATAATATATAATTTTTAATAATATTTATTTTAAAAACTTGATTGATAAAATAGAGATGAAGTAACAAATCTTGTTTATATAGCATTAGCGTTACTCCTATGTGTATATAAAGAGAGAAAGAGCTATAATTGATCGCATTTTTTGTTCTTTTATGTCATTCATCGATAGGTATTGGGATTTAGAGGTTTTTATGTTGTCACCATTTTAATAGTTAGAGTTGTCTTTAAACTATTATTATGCATCCAACACAAGATGTGATTTCACTATGCATGACATTTTTTTTCCTCTATTAACGGGTGTCCGGATTAACTTACACGTAACTCGACTAATTGCAAGATTTGTGTAATTCTTCCGTTCTGCACAAATTGGATAAGTATTAAGCTAAAAGTCCTAGGAGTTGCCCCAGAAATTTAATAATACATAAAAGGTTTTGAACTTGAAACTTTAAAAGGAACAGAACTCTAGATCTCATGCCTTAACCACTAGGCTTATCCCTTGGGGTTGCTACGCATGGCATTTTGCATTTTCAATATAGAAGTTGAATTGCAAAATGACGTGGGTGTGGTGTGGGATGTGCTATTTTTGTGGCACAATAGGGTGTGACAATAGTCACTTGTTATAGATTTAAAGAAATGTTATTCTAATAATTTGGGACACCAAATCACTCATAGTTCTCTTATAAAAGAGTGAGTCTCTCTTATTAAATGAGTCTTGAACATACCAATTGAATCTGCGTCGCACTCTTTATCCGGGAGCAGGTCACCTATGCTCCAAAATAGACTAAATAATTTCTTAGAATTGAGAGTAGTACATGTTACTCTGAGATATAGTGAGAGAGGTCTAGTGCAAATGCATATGCAAAATTCCAATTAATAACAGTAGTAAAACAAATAATAGTAATAATAATTTCATAGTGAAAATAAAATTAAAAAAAAAATGATGGTGAATGGGGGACCCAATAGTACTGTACCAGTCCGGTGCCTAATGAGTATGTGAACTTTATGGAACAAACAAATGATTGAGATTATTATGAACATAATAACCCTTCATTAGGGTAAAAAAAACAAAAGCATTAATAAGAAATTACACAGTGGGGTGGTAAATATATATATGCATGATGGGTGGGGTCCACATGCGTATAATTGAAAGTGAAAGAAGAACCCAAAATGGGGCGTGGTGAGAAGGGAACAGAAGAACAGTGTAGGTTGTAGGGATGCAAGGGGACATTTGCCTTCTGCATCATCTGGGGTGATAGAGAGAACTCCATTTTGTCTCCACTACCTTCTATTATTTGTATATGTTATGCGTATGTATTCATCCACTCGTCCTCCTTTCTGTGTGGGCCGAGATTTAAGGCAGCTTTAGGGGCTTTTCAATAAAAGAAGCAATAAAGGCCCCTTTTTTTTCTCCAATGCAATTTTCTTTTTTCTTTTTTTGGGGGCGAGTAGAGACAACAACTTCTGTATAACTCTAGTTTCCTCTTTGATCTAATTAAAAATCGATCATTTGTTCTAAAATTAGGTTATTTAGGAGAGATAAATCGCTTTAGTTAACTTTTATACTTGAGTTTAACTCTTAACCTCTCAAAAGAAAATCAAGAAGGGCTAACCCGATTAGTTCAAATTATACTTTATGATAATAGTAAAAGACCACCACTATCAATTTTATATAACCTTAAAATAGCCATTATTAGATTTTTGGTAGTAGTATAACATGACTTATGTGCCTATCTCAACTAGGGATGGACACGGGCCCATGGCCTACTTGGCCCGCCTATTATTTGTAGTGTTTGAAAATTTTTTAAACTTTGATTAATTTAATGATTGGACTTAAAAATGGTGTTTGAAGGCCTTCTGGCTCAATATATATATAAAATAGTATTGTATTGTTTATATTTTATTATATTTTATATTATCTAACATTATTTTTGAAAAATATATATTTATTAAAAATATTTTTTATGTTAAATGGGAGGGTTTGGGATTTGGTTTTACTCTTGATTAAAAAATTTTTAGTGTAGGCCCGAACCGACCCCCCCAATATCTATTTAGATCTCTCATTTTTTTCATTTTTATTTTTTGTAAATGAATCAAGTTGGTTGCAAAAATACAATTCGATTTGATTTCAATATGACAATGGGTCACCGGGGATTCAAACCTGAAACTAATTGGATGGAGTAGATAATTTGTTAATGTGGGGACTACACCTTTTATTTAGGAGTGAGAAAATAAATTATGAAATAAGATTGTATAAAGCATTACTAATTTATTATTGAGTTGTCGTGAACCATCGTAATGTTAGTATGTTACAAGTTAAACGATCATGTCTGGCCCAGTAAGCCAGTAAACAGGCTAAAGCTTTGGCCTGTAATAGAAACAACAATTGAACCCGAAAAATCTGAACCTCGCTTCACTTCGTCCCTAATAAGAAGGGTTTGGAGAATAAATAGACGAGTTAAGGGCTGGGTATATGAAAGAAAGCAAAATTCGATGCGGGTTTGGAATGGGTTAGGGTTTAGGTTACCCTACCCCGAACTTATCCCGATTGTATTATGAAAGCCCTAAATAGTTATGCTATATTTAATTACACAAAATATCCTTAGTATATAAGTAAACATTAGGATTCTAATGTTACTATATATATTCTTAGATTTAATTCTCTTTATTTCTCAAATTTATATTGTGTTAGATTTAGTATAATTTGTATTATTTTTTATTTGTAGAGATTTATTTTTGTTTTAAAACTTTTTATGGGATAAACTAGTTTTAACCCAAACCCCGATTAACTTAAGTGGGATGGGGTAAGGTGAAAAGGTTCAATCTGTTACGAGTTTGAGATGGGGTGTGGGGTAAAGTTTTTTTACTAAGGGCAAAGTAGGGTTTAGCCAAATCTGTACCAAACTCGTTCTGTTGCCATCCCTAGTCTGTGAATCCCAAAGAGACGTGGATCAAGCTTTGTTTGTTTGTCTGGTCAAAACCATGCCAATCAAAATGACAGGGAGGCCCAAGGAGCCCAACAACAATTAGTGGAGCAGCAGCGAAATCCAAAATGAGGAGAAAGGCCCATACGGCCCAAACGGCATGCACGCTAACGCGGCTGGTGTGTGTCTGTTTCTGCGACTCCCTATGATTAGGGTTTTGGTAGGGTTCCGTCCGCCATTGTTGGACAGAAACCCCCAAACTTCAAAATCGTGTTTCTTCGTAATTAATCAATGGAGGGATTGAAGGTATCTGATGCGAACTTGGTGGTATACATGCACCCCTCGAAGTCCAACAGGGTCTCTCAAGCCATCGTTCGCGAACTCAGTTCTTTGCTTTTCAAGTAATTACCCCTTACCCTCTCCTCCCTCTCTTTCACATCTGCAAGCCAGTATCTTTCTTTGAATTTCATGCTGTAGATACGTGTACCCAAACACAAATATATATTTACATACTTGCGAATGAATGAATCAAGTTGAATTGAATGAATCAAATTGAGTTTACATCTCTTGTTGTGGATTGTATATAGCTTCCTGGATGAAACCAGAAATGCACTTGTTAGTTGGTGTTTTTAAATATAGATTTGATTGTTTTGGTAGATAAAATTTTTCAAAGAGGGGATGAAGTATTGTTAACTTTGAGTTTGAGTTTAATTGCAGCCATTTTAAAGAATGTCAAGTACTTATGGTCTGTCATTGAGCTACTCTGGCTATCATTGGTATAAATTGCAATGATTCATATTCAGAAAAGGCAAAAAAAAAAAAAAGACAAAACGTTTAACAATGTGAATAGCCTTCTATTCATTTTCTTATTGTGGTTTCTCTGGCAGGTTTAATGAAACTTTTGATGGTGTTGTATTGGCTTATGATGTCAATGTTTGTAGTGAAAAGGCGAAGATACTCCCTGGGATTCATCCTTATTTTGGGGTGAGACTAAAAGCAAAACTGTTGCTCTTTCATCCAAAGCCAGACATGCTTTTAGGTAGTTCTGCTGTGACCCTTCTCATAATCTGTTGCATGATATTATAGCCCTCACTTTTTGACACACATATATGGAGATGTGAACTCATTTCATTTTCTGATCAAGTCCTATGGATAATATTACATGGAGAATGCACTAACACTTGTTTTTGTTTCTTCATCCTCCTCCTGCTCACCCGTCTACTCTCTTTGTGCAGTTATCAAATTCGTCATTTGGAAATATATGTCTACATATATATATATTGTATATGTATAAAAACCCTTCTGGAGGGGTCCAGATGCACCTTGTTTGGGATTGATTCAGATTTTTGATACATTATAGTCTGTATGCATTTTTTTTTTTTTTAAAAATTCTTTGTAGTATTTATTAGTTTATTTATTTTTCTGGGTAGATTCTATTGTGTACACTTGTTTAATTGTTTTTCTTCTCTGTAATTCTCAGAAGGAAAAGTAGTGAAACTTGGCCAACAATCCATTCATGTCATTGTTCTTGGTTTTTCATCTGCTATCATAACAGAGGAAGACATTCGTGAGGAATTCAAATATAAAGTTGTAAGTACATTTGGACTATTTTGCTTCCAGGGCTTGTATGTTTGCTGTCTTACAGGCTGATAATCAATGGTGTTCAATGCTGTTACCTTACATTCTCATCTTGTTACAGAAACGTGGTGAGGAAGTATTTGCTAGCACATCCCACAAGCGGCATAAGATAAAAGTTGGAACCATTTTACGCTTCTCAGTCAAGAGGTGATTTTATACATTTATTTATTCATATACTTGTTAATGATGTTTCTTTTGGCATGCCCTATTTTAAGCATACACGTGTCCTGAAGGGTCATAGAGATTGCATATATTGTTTTAAGGCTTACTATCTGAGTGTACCTAAGCTAGTCATGGATTAGTTTGATTTTACTGGAAAGCTGGGAACTGATGGACATTTCGAACCTCCATAATCCATTTGTCGATTATGCTTCATGTTGTAGAAAGGATATTTTAACTGATGAGGAATGAGAAAGACAAACATTAGTATTTTTTTTCCTTCTCTTGTTCTGGTTATACACTGTTTTTGTTGAGCTCTGTGTTTTGGCCGGAACATTTTTTGTATCTTCCTTAGTGAGGTAAGTAAATATCAAATGTGATTTCGAGGGCAATTAATCAAGGGTGAAGTGGTATCCCCTCCTTATCCACCTTCCCTATATATATTGAGATTCAGTTAACTTATAGGCAAGCATTATTTTTTACTTCTCACAGATGTTTATGTGGTCTATTCTGGTCCTTATATTATCTGGCGCATTTGATTCATAACTATTTGCTTTGATATAGTGTATTTTTGTTTTGTTTTGATGTTTATTGTAACCTACATGCATGCATGCATGTATGTATTGTAACATACATGCTGCTGTGTTCTTCAATGTCATTTGATGGTAATAATAATCCCCTTCTATCCCAAGACAAAAGATAATATTCTTTTTAATTATAGGATAATGTGAGTTGATAGGCTCTTATCCTTGTAGTTTTGATGAAGAGATACTCCATATTTCTGGATCTTTGCTCCCAGTTCACACAGGAAGCATCCACTGGTTGGATAAAAATATGGAAGACTGGTCACATGCTGACAGGTTTTACTCTGAACTTGGAGCATTAGACACTAAGGGAAAATTTCGCTGCAGGGCATTGTGCCTAACTGTTCGTCTATGAAACAATTATTTAGGAATACCAAGAAGCGGAAAGAAAACGAGGGAAGAAGAGAAATTCAGGGGCATGAGAAAGAGATGGTTGACGTGGCAACATTTTCCCTGAACACTGATCACAGACATAAGAAGTCAAAGAGACGGAGAAGTGGCGAAGGTTCTTGAAGACTCATGCAGATTTTGGATGTTCTTAAACCGTCCTAGGTAATGTATTTGTTCTTCTCTATTTTCAAAGTAAGGATCTTTATGCCTAGAATTTTGTTTATTTAGTATGAACCTCCATTGATTTCATCTTCACCTTTCTAAGCATTCCATATTGCAAACCTGTTGGAATTTGTACCTGATTTCATCTTTATAGCCCTATTTTTGGATGCTTAGTTTCTTATACTTGTCTAACAGGTTGGCAAACTTGATTCTCTGAACGTGAATGTCAAAACCTTAGGGCCTGTCATCCTGTCACTTGGAGTCTTGGGGTGATCTGTTGATGCAGATTTGTGGGAAAGAGCTGTTGTTTAGAAGCATAGAACTGAAATCGTTGGATCATAGACTTTACCATCATCACGGAAATTAATTTTTGTTCAATGTCATGAAAATGAATATGTTTTTATTCCCCCCATATTCTTGTATGGCTATATACAATACTATTTCTCAATCCCTTTTTTCACTCTTAGACGCAAGGCTGTAGGACTCACATTAATAAATTTATGTGGGACTCGTTCACTTGTGTCTAGGGAGTTAGAAAATGGATTGCAAAATAGGATTATATATAACATTTTTCTTTTTCATATGAAAGGGAAACTAGGAAGAAGTGGTTATATGTGGATAGTTGCTATAGAAACATTACATTTCAATTTAAAGTGATCGAGTGATGGATCTAGAATCTGAATGGTAGGTTAAGGTAGCTGTTCTGACGAAGATCATACTCTACTCAAACAGGAGACCACTGGAGGTTTGGGCCTGGTAAATGGGTCACCGCCCAATCTTTGCTGGTGGATGGTCTAGATTGTATCTTGGGTGGGACCTCTAATGATTGGCGGATCCATTCCTATGCTACAGTTAGATTGGGACAGTTGTCAAAAATCTAGCTGGTTAAATCGCCTCAAATCAACCTGATTTTATTGTAGTTCAGCATTTCTGGGTGTTGGTTTAATTAATTATTTTATGAGGATTTGGGTTGCAAGTACATTCCATTTGTGCGATGTACTTATGATTGGTATTCCAATTGACAGATCCATACATATATATATATATATATATAAGTGGTGGAATCATGATCATCATCTAGGTATGGTATGGGGTTTCTTTCAAGAACACCCCATATTCCTTTATGGGCCAGCCTCAATAAATCCATTACAAAATGTCGTATGTGCAAATAGATATAGAATAGGTATATGAGGCATGCATGCCTGTATGAGAGAGAGAGAGAGAGAGAGAGAGAGAGAGAGAGAGAGAGAGAGTAGTGTGAGAAGACGGAGGGTTTCAGGTTGGTGAATGATTCTCTCAGTTGCATCCACCTCCCATGTGCCTGTTGGGTTATTATAATCACAAGCATACAGCGAAAGGTGTGACAAAGCTTCCCCCTATAATCGGGCTTTGTAGCATGCTTCCGCTCTCTCTCTCTCCCCTGAATAGAGCTGTCAAGCCCATATCTACCCTCTTCGTAGGGCTAGTTATCCGTTGGTCGAGGATTCGTATCGAAAAAGGACTTTAGTTAGCTCGAATCTTTGTTTGGTTTAACTTTTCTTAATCTGACCCACTTCTCTCTCTCTCTCTCGCTCTCTCTCTCTCTCTCTCTCTGTGGTATTGAAGACCTCTAAAGATGTGACGATGGTATGCTTATAATCTAGTAGTTTGGAGTTGTAATAAGAACTAAAATAGGGAATGAGAATTAGCATATTTTAGCTTCAAAGATCTACAAACTAAAGGCTAAAGCCACTGTTTCTTTTGCATGAAAAGCACTTGGTAATTAATCTATTTATTTGTTTAAACCAGAGTAATTAAATTTGGATACAACGAATATTGGTTCATCTTTCTTATGATGTTTTCTTATTTTCTTTTTGTTACGGATGTTCAAGTCTTTAATCGACTTGTGCTAATCTTATAAATTTTATAATGTATACATTACATGAATGATGGCTGACCAAAGTAGCTCTATATTGTGATATGTTAGACACAATAGATTGTCCTAATCGGGTTTGCAACTCCAAGGTCCACTGGGTTAGTAATTATAATTATACTTGGTTTAGCTTCTAATTGCTATCTTAAGATTTAAAATATTTCATATGGGATGTCAATTATTTTCAATCATTTATATGTTAGTGAGTGATTAGGACTAACACTAATCAAGCCCAAACATGCCCCTTCACCCACCATAATTGTCTGTCACTAGACACTAGCATCACCATTATCACAACAAGGTCATTATGTCTAGGCCTGTCAACCGTTTGGGTCTGGACCAGATCCAGTAAACCCGGATCTGGATCGGATCTGATAAAGTCCAGACCCGGTCCGTTGACAGGCCATTTATATCCCTTAATCACGCATCTAAGCACTCAAAATGTAATAATCCTTATAAGTTACGTAATTTAATTACTGTTTCTTAATTGTCATTCTAACAAAGCAAGAGATGGGGAGAGAGAGAAAGCTCAAAGCTATATAGCCCATATGCAAAGCAGTTAGGAATCGGAAGTGCTAGGACAGCTGAAGAACAGATAATACAGTTTTTTCTTCACGAAAATTGGGTTTGGCACTCGGATTACAAACACATACCACATGTATATATATGAGACTCTCTTCATTGTTTCGATGATTGAATAGGTTGGGCGGCGGCTTTATGAACGCTTCGAGGGTATGGTATGGGGCTAATGTTCCAAGAGCAAGTACGGATTTCTCGGGAATGATCGATCAATCAAAGCAACAAAAAAGTGAAACAAAAATTGTTGGTATACGTAATAGATAAGTTTGATATAGCCTGGCAACTGGGTTAGCCTTACCTTGATAAAAACAGTACCCATGTGGATACCATAAAAGTTTCTCAGAAGTGCATTATTCATAAGTTCAGTAGCTCACCTCTCTCTCTCTCTCTCTCTCTCTCTCTCATCCCTTCGTGCGTGTGTCTGTATACGTATGTGTGTATATACATATTCTGTACGTGTGTGTAGTTGGAATCTGTGGGCTTCTTCCAATGAGGATTGGTTTTTTCAGAAGCATGGATTCGATTTACCGTCCAATCTCTAGTCTGAAAAGCTGGAACAAGAGAGGGAAGCTTTTGGTTTGGGCGTGCGTTGACATGAATATTACTAAATTTGTAAAGCCGAAAGCTATTCTTAGAAGATTAAAAACTCTGTTATTTGTTATTTGTTATGCTCCGTTTGTATTGTACGTGTTAGTGCAACTCTACCTGTACTGTCTTCCCACTTTTAGTTGGTACAGGAGTTGAGGGGAAAAAATTTAATTAAAAAGAAAAAAAATCATTCGCTTACTCATATTAATAGTATATCTAATAAAGATTGTTACATGACAAACTAAATTTTGGAATTTTATTACCGGGAGAAGACCGTTCATCAATCGAAATAAAGAATGATATCATCGTTGTATGAGTTTATGAACCCAAAAAAAAAAAAAAAAAATGTGCAACAACGATAACGTTTTATAAATGTGTTTTTTTTTTTGGTATTATTTGTAATGCTCTGAGAAATTCAAATTGTAAATCATGTATAGTAATTTACCATTTCATATTAATTTTGAATTCAGTGGTATCTCGCATTTAATTTGTCGTATTTGAATTATTTAATCAACAGATTACAACTTTGCATTAGCAATTAATTAAATTGATCATTGTCGCACTTTATGTAATATAGACATTAAAAGCTAGCTAGGCCGACGTAAGTACGTAAAGTTTATGTTCATAATTAAAGAATAGTTTAGGTTTAAGACACCTCGGCTTAGCACCAAACTCCTTTTCATTTCCCAACATTTAAGAACATCTTATACATGTAAATACACGTTGGCTTGGCTTTTTCAGTGCTTCCAAATTTCCTTTGCCAACAAGAAAACAGTCGGGCATTTCTAAAGGAAATTGTAATACAATAACCATGAAATTGACAGTTAAGCATTCAATTAATTTATCTATGACTCCAATTTATGTTATTTTGTCTCAGTATTTTCAGATCAACCCTACAAAAATTTGATAGATTTTTCTTTCGATTCAACTGTAATTCACGTTACCATGATATATTCTGCAAGTAAATGAATGGAATCCAACGATGGAAAGGGTACCATTCAATGAACTTGAAGAGTAACATGCTGATTATAAGTTAATTTGAGCATATAAAATTAATCTACGAGCCACAGAGCAAGAACTTGTTCAGAGTCCTTTCCATTGTTGTTGTCTTGATCATACCAGCAAGAAGAATATTTACAATCACATTAAAAATATAAGGATTGGAATTGCAAGGTGGCAGCCTCTCGACGCTGCTTTGCATACACCAATCGTGTGGATTTAATATAAAATCTCTCTAATTTGTCTTTAATCTTCATTACCACAAAGCTTAGTGGATTGAGTGGATCAAGAGATTCCCCAAAGCACATAATAGTCCAAAACTAACAACATAAACGGAACACGCGTCATCTTAGCACCTCCTAAAGTGTTAACAAGTTTTTGATCTTTGTCTTACTACTTTAATCCTCTCTTTTTTTTCTCTCTCTCTCTCTCATTTAGCTTAATCAATTCTGCGACGTTTGATTGGAATCGAAAGATGCCTATGGAATGGGCCCATTAGGCCATGCCTTTATGTAGTGCTGAGATAGACTAATGCACAATTTATATTTCGTATTATAAATTTGAAATTTGGAGTCCAAAAAATATTTGAAACTTGGGTGTGAGGTGAGTCACGTGTGACGTAGCATTTTACCTTCTTCACCTTTTGATTTTAAAATTTCAACTGGGCCGTGCATGGAGGGCCGTGAAGCCCGTGACACGATTCACTACAACTAAGCGGGGGTCCGAACCTGGGCAGTGTTTGAAAAAAAGAACTTGGAGTTCTTCCAGCTGCTTCTCCGTGGGATATTAAAAAATTAGCAAAATTGCCCATTGGCCTGTTTAGGGGGACGGATCCGTTAATGGGCCCCACTGCCACAGCAGAGGAAGAGGAAGACCGTGCCACGTCAGCTTCTGACGATGACGTGAGACAACGGTATTCCTTAAGAAACGCGCCGAAACGAAGCCGGGTAAGGTCAGGTGCCACGTCATCCCCCGGTGGGACAAAAAATCCTTGTTATTTTCACCCAATCCCAGCAAGGCAAACCGAATTTCCTTAAAAGACCTCCAACTTCATTTAAACTACGTCAATACCATTAGGACATATACCTGCATTATGTTCCCCAAATCGTTTTTCCATATATCTGTCCTTGGATAGAAACAAAGACAAGGAAGTGGAAGCGAACAAATAAAACAAACTGAAAAAAATAAAAATTATTTTTTAATTTTACGTTGTAGATTTATGTTGGCCAAGAATATTTGCCTTTATTGGTCATGGTTTGGTTTGGAGGTGTATTTGCTTAAAACATTAAAAACAAAGGAAATAAATGGTGTGTGATCCTTAAATTCTAACAAGTGGGGTACTGAAAATGTGGTATAGTGAGATTTGAGGGGATGCACCTTCCCTCCATAACATGCACATGGGCCCTCCCATTGGCCCTTCTCGACCATTCAATATGGTGGGTTTTGATAACAAACTCTAGACCTTCAAAATCTGTACTAAATATAAATATATAATTCCTAATATCTATTTGGTTTAATGCCATTCAGTTGCCTGTCTCGCTTGTTGAGATTTTCAACTCGAATCCCTTGGTACGTGTTGTTGTAACATTCATCTCATTTTGTGATTTGACAGAGAATGATGTTATTTCTTGATATAATATACATAATAAATAGCCTATTTGGAACTTGGGAGAAGAGAAAGAGAGGAAAGAGAAGTGAAAAAAAAGAAAAAAGAAAAAAAAAATACAGAGAGGGAGGGAGAGAGATTTTTTTTCCCTTTTTTTTTCTTTTCTTTCTCATGTATAATCAAAGTAATGGAAAAAGAGAGAAAAAAAGGGAAAGAAAGTTTTAAAATTTTCCCTCCTTCCACTCCCTCAAGCTCCAAATAGGCTCTCAAGTGTCACCTGCCTCAATCTTACACACCTAATATGAGGACTAATTGACACTGGTCCCTAGTCTCAACCTTGATTTAAGTGAAATTTGATTGGGTAGGAGCTCTCAATGATGAGGGTGCTAAACATTCTGGCTGCTTGTTATGCAATTATATTAAACAAAGGTTTGGGGGAGATGGGGCATCCTTGCACATGGGTCACTAAGGGCAACTCAATTTTTAAAATAAAGGTTAGAGAGCAAAAGCATCTTCTTCTATAGGCTCCAACTACCTCTAGAGAGTGGGGAGACTGTTAAGGACTTTCCTTTTGTGAACTCTCTCATGTGGTGGGTTTGGAATTTCGCCTAAAGCATTCTTCCCCGCGCTGCCACCCTTTAAGACTGTCATTGTCTTTGGCTTTGGCCTTGCCGTCTTGGCCGAGCTTTATTGCATTAATCACCATTTGGAATTGGTCCCCTAAGCAAGCATACAGGCAGTCTTTCATGTCTTTTTCTTGTTAATCTGAGCTCTGTGGTATTATTCGCCATTCTTGGGTTATTTCATTTTGGGACGATTCTACGGATGGGTTGTTCAATATAGGAAAGGTCCTTTCAAAAAAATATGTACAGAAAATCACGTTAAAATAATACAACGATACCATTTTCGTAAAGATAACAGTATACTGTTGGAAAATTTATAGAGAACTTTGTGTAAAATGATGTGACCAAATGAGAAAAATGTCATTTTCTCATTATTCAGTTGAGATTTTTTTATACAAATTTTCTTGAAAGAATAATAATTTTTTTTTTATAATTATGAGTCACTAATTCGACCATATTTTTATAAAAATTTTGTATAATTTTTCTAGTTATACAATATTACTCGTTCCAAAATTAGTCAGTATTTAAAAAGTTTCTAGGACTAGAGAATTTGGTAGGACGTTGTTTTAGCCTTGCACAATATGAATACAAAATTTGGAGAGTTGTCAATTTATATAGGATGAGAAAAAGTGAACTTTAGTTACATTTTGAGCCATTCCATTAACCATTATAGCAAACATGTTAGCTGGTGGTTTGAATGTAGCTTCTTTGTACAATGACTGTAGTTGGCTGAAGTACGGATTCCTCAGTGGTTTACTTGTCTAATACGCTATTGAATAAAGATTTTTTGGCAAATTTTGGATACAACTTTTTTATTTTATTTTATGGGTTTTTGTTATTGGTTTTGATTTTAAATTTAATGGGAGTTTTTTCATTCAATTTTTTTTTTATGCTTTTATGGGTTTTCAGTTTTGGATTTCGCCCTTTATTTAAAATTCGATGTCAAAACTAAGTGCTAATAAATAAAAAAAACCATAAACCTAATACAAAAGTTCATAAAAAAAAAATTTACATTCAATCTTATAAAAATTACTATAGAACCGAACTAGGTTATTAAAATTAAATATGTTTAAAGATGTCTAAGTAGCTATGTGCTCTGCCCATTTCATTTTGCCCTACCAGACTTTTGCAAATCTCTCCTTCATTTTTTATAACTTCTAATTGATTCACTACGAACTTTTCAAAGTCAGCTCATTTGAATATAGGCCGTAAAAGAAATTATTAAAAATTTATAAAAAAATTTTTTATATTTTTTTGTTTTTATTTTTAGCTACATTTAAACAAAGCCATTTGTTACCACAATTTTCGTTGTGTTATTAACTTAAGCGCTAGAATAACGATAATCGGAGTAGCGAAAGGCCTTAAAAGAGAAAGTCATTATCCAACATTTTACCACTACTCAAATACGGTAAATTTGTAGACAGCCAATCAGAGGCATTTAAAATGGAGCAGACGAAAGGCACTTTTCTTATTGTAATTATCTTCAAAATCAAGGGCAATCCACTATCCCTGTTCTTATAAAACGCTCCTCCTTTCCCACCTTCCAATCCCCTCCGAGTTCTTCATTCAACTCTTTTCTCTTCTTCCAAACCGAAACTAACAGAGACCCTAAGAAAACACAAACAAAGTTTCTCTCACTTTCCATCACTTTCTCGGGAAAATGTCAGCATGCAGCAAAATCCGCCACATTGTCAGGCTCCGCCAAATGCTGCGGCGGTGGCGCAAGAAGGCGGCGTTAGGCGCCCGCCGCATGCCCTCCGACGTTCCAGCCGGACACGTGGCCGTCTGCGTGGGCACCAACTGTAGAAGATTCGTGGTGCGCGCGACGTACCTGAACCACCCTGTCTTCAAGAAGCTCTTGGTCCAAGCCGAGGAAGAGTACGGCTTCACCAACACCGGCCCATTGGCCATTCCTTGCGAGGAGTCCCTCTTCGAAGAAATCCTCCGGTACCTGTCCCGGTCCGAGTCAAACAACTCGGCCCGGTTCACCAACCTTGAGGACTTCCAAAGGTACTGCCATCTGGGTATCCGGAGCAATCTGGACTTCTGGCCCGAATCTCGACCGCTTCTTCATGGGCTCACCGATAAGTCCGTCTGGTAAACAACGGATCGTCCATACATGAGAAAATAAAAAAGATACTTTGATTTCGACCCGGGTTGACTCGCCTGCACAGTACAGAAAGCGAGTTTGTGTCATTTGACTCGGCTGAGTGACCCGAGTCAGGTGTGTTAATTCATGAGAAGGACTTTTACTTGCCAATTGATAAAGGTGAGTAGGCGGGTTTTGATTTTTTTTTTCCTCTACTTTTTCTATAACCTACTATGTAATTTGTTGGGGTGGGGTGGTGAGTAACTGAGTTACTACAAACTGAGAACTGAGCTGATTCCGGTATACTGACGGAGAATGTGATGGAGATGGCAAATGGGTGGGCGAGTTGGCCACCGAGTCGTCCCGGGTTCCAATCGGAGTGGAGTCGCAACTCACAACATTGAGAGAGAGAGAGAGAGAGAGAGAGAGAGAGAATATTGCAATTGGCAGCTGATGAGGAACAAGAAAAGGAGAAGTGATTTAACGGGTCACTTGTCTTTTATTATTTTGTAAATTCTGTGATTTATTGATTTGATTAATGGAAATTGTAGAGAAATTCAAGCATGATTGTCCGTTATTTCTTAAATACCATTTTAATTATAATACTCATTTCGTGGTTTGCACTATTTCAGCAACACCCAACAAAGGGGATTTCTGCTTGGGGTAAGCTTGGGGAGAAATCCCTTCTTTTTTTATTTTTATTTCAGCAATTTTAAAATTACTATTATTTTTATAATGGTGGGGGCTTCAATGATCATGATCAGGATCATGGGTAGCCGTTGTGGGAGTTATAATGGCATCAGCCCACGTGAAGAGAGGACCATGATCGAACCCATCTGTTCTGTTTCACCTGGTTCTCTCTGTATTGGTCTTTTTTACCCTGACTGATAAAACAAAACTACAAAAGCGGCTGAGTTAGTGGCCAGGCTAGCCAATTATCCCAGAACGTGATTTTGTGTATTCTCTGTACCAGTACTCTTTGCATCCCACCCCAAGAACGGTTCTCTACTATCCAAGAATGATATGTTTGTTTCCGTGAAACCAAACGGGTCACTTTGTCCCTATCCTCACTTTTGTTTTTTTATTTTATTTTTAATTAACATTTGAAATAAAAGTTGATGGAGTATCACGTTACTTTTATTTCTTTTATAATAGGTGAAACATTGGATAAGCAAATTAGCTCTACTCTAAACTTTAATGTCCAAAATCTTATAGACTCTTATTTAACTATGTCACATGTTAATCATTTAAATTCAACGAATAATATTGTTATTTAATTTAAACTCACGTTCTTATTTTGTTAGCTTTTTTTAATATTAAGTAAGATCATAATTTAAATAACATAATAGCATCTGAATGATTAATACGTAACGTAATGAAATAAAAAATTTAAAATTTTTTAAATATTAAGATATATAAGGGAGTCTATATTTACTGTATACGCTTTTTCAATTCATGTTGCCACACTGTTACAATCTTTTGTACTTCGTCAAAAATGACAAGCTTGGGTACCCGAAAAAGAATGCAGGACGGGACAACTCTTGACTTTGTTACCCCATTTACTGAGGCTTGGGTGTCCCGAACAATCCTCTTTTAATATAGCTATCAAAGTATTAGCTGGCACTTTTGTGTCCGGTCTACGGGTGTGGTAACGCCTATACAACATTGAGGGACGCCACCCCCTCTCTCAATGTTTTTTAGCATGAAAAAAAAAAAAATTCTTACCTTGAAAATGAGAGAGGGAGAGAGAGAGATAGAGATAGATATGAAGATAAGTACTGAAAGAAGAGTTGATAATTAATGGTAGAGAATTGCCACTTGGAAGCTGCTTTCTCAAGTTAGTAAATGGATGCCAATTTTTGTTAACAGAGTGAATGAAAGATTGATATTGTCCCTCTTGTACGAGCGCAGGTGATCATCACTCACATCCACCTCAGTTGGTGGGATCCAACTAAAATGACTAACATTAGTCAGGAGAGTGAGGGTCACCCGACCATTCTCCTGCTCGTTCCGTTTTTAACTTAAATTTTTTGTAAAAAAAAAATATATGTAAAAAAAATAAATAAATTTTAATTATTTTTTTATTAAAAATTTAAATTTCAAACAAAGTGTTGATACCTTTTGGGCCTAAGGTCCAACCAAAGGTTGGTTCAATCACCAGCAATTTTGTTTTGTTTCTAAGGCACAATCACGAATTCTTTCCCTTAAAATGTAGTTATCACCACAAGAAAATTGATCTTTTACGGCGGTCAATTACTGTCGACAAAAGGGGCACCAATCGCCTCTAAAGTATATAACGGCGGTTACACGATAAAAAAATCAACTACCGTCTATGTAGGCGTCGGGAAAACTAATACGGCGGTAAAGTTACAGTCGGTAAACAAAAACGGCAATTTTAAAAGCAGTATTAACCCGCCTCAATTGATATCGACATTTTAAGTTCGTTTAACGGCGACTCAATGATACCACCGCTAAAGTACATCTTTTATGGCGGTTGATTACCGCCGTTATAGGTTATATCATTATTAGTGGTAATCATACTGCCGTTAAATGTTGTATTACTGCCGCTAAAGATAAATATTTATTTTGATCTATATTTTACACTAAAATCTTATATTACACTCTGTGACTTGTCCTATAAAAATATATACATCCACATTTAAACTGCATGTCATCTATTCATTATATGTAATCAATATGCAAAACAAAAAAAATTGTCTCAAAAAGTTATCAGACATCCAATACAAAAAGTTAAAGTCTTTTCATTACAAAAAATGTCAACATACCAAAATAAGTCAATACACACCAACTTGATAAATTTCAAGACAAAAGAGTTATACAAGTCAAAACCAATCACTCCAAAATGTAAACCACTACAAAAGTTCAATAGGGCTTCAAAAACAACAGTCCCACGTGTCAAGCCTTACATTTGCGCGCACCTATCTCCTCTCAATTTGCACACAAAAAAAAATGACTAAGAAAATAAGAAATTTACCTATTAATAGTATCAAGCATTAGAAATATGACAAAATATGCAATATTAATGTATTGTACTGTACATTATTAGAAGGTCAAGCTACACATTTGTTAATAGCATCTCCAATTGTGTTCACACTTTCACTTCGTATTATCAAATATTGATGAGGTTTTATCGCCTTTTTAATATGTACTTTTCAAAATATGTCAATGACCAATACGAAAAAGTTAGCAAAAAGTGCAACAGGCAATAAAACTATAACAATAACTAGGGACATACACATCAGCAAATTCATGGAGTTCACTTTCTCCTTGAAACAATAAGAAAAAGTTAGCTTTGATACCAAGTAGAAACTTGATACCTCTATATATTTATTTTAAGGTGTATACTTTAAGAAGGAAAAATAGACATTGAAGATTCCTGAAACATCCTATAAGTGTTTATGTTTGAAGCAGAGCAATTTGATTCAATTTAGTTCCATTCCTATGGGTGCTCTATTTTGAGAGGGCCTTCTCTATAGAAGTGTGTTCATCTCCGCCAAAGCAATTAATAACATGTTCATCAAACTATAGGGCCTTCTCTATGGAAGTGAGTTGGTCCGAAATACTATAGAAAAAGTTGACAACAGGCATCAAGCATTTCCAATTCATTTTTTCATACATAAATTTAGGAATCATATGATGTAGGCTGATATCAATTTGCAATTGCTCTCTCTTATCTTATACATTTGTTCATAAATCATCTTGTTATAGGGGTTGTTACTATCAACTGTGAACGAATGTCCTAAACTCTTACAGCTATACCAAGGAAATTATGAATCACAAGATCTCATGTATAAACTTCAGACTATAGAGTTTAAAGTCTCATTCTCCTGTGAAGCTAATGGTGTAAGGACAGTAAATTGTACATACATTAAATAGTTGGTCTTGCCAATTTGCTGGCCAGAGTTGGAATTTTATGGATGTACTAGCAGAGAATATGTATGTATTAGTGATTAAGTTTAGAATGGAATAGAATTAAAGGGTATTAGAGGCAATATCAAAATGAGATTCTACATATGTACCAGCAGAACATGTGAATAGTGAGCAGCGGTATTATCGTTCTTTTTTTATATTGCCTCTAATACCCTCTAATTCACATGTGAATATCACATGTTCATTATTCACATGTTCTGATTTGGACGGGAATCATTCACAGCTACCTAACCCAAACCATCAAAAGCATAGCAGAAAGACTCAACCAAGTGAACAAGTTGGCTAGAAACTCTGTGTGGGTCTTAGAGCATTTTCCAGCCAAACTATGAAATTGCCCTCCAACAAGCTATTCACATGTGTCTTTAAAATAGAGAGCCTTATTAAATATTCATACTTCATCAATAAAAAAGAATAATTTATGAAATGACTAGTTAAAATAGAGGTTAGTATTGCAGATTTATCAAAAAATAGCTAGCTAAATTAAAAAATATAATTTTTAAATATATTTTGACTACTTATTTTAGAGAGATGCTCATAGACTCTTATGTGTGCTTTATGCAATAGGCTTGGATTTATGCAACAGGCTTCTTAGCCAAATCCAATATCTTCTAATTACAAGCTCAACCAAGAATATTAATGCAATTGAATAATTGTTGTTGGGGCAGATAGGGATACAGTTATTTTTTGGACAAAAGAAGACAATTCTAGAGAGAGAAAAAAATCATCTGTTCCATCAACTTCTCAATAAGTTCTACTTAAACATGATACATGCTTACAGAAGGCCACACGCAAGTTGTCAGTGTCCATGGATATCAAACAAAATGTGCTGAATTTGAGTGCTTTTCTTGGTAGTTTATTGGAATGCTCAATTTGGAAATAGAACAATTTATTGGGTAGAGATGTAATTTATGAATGAAGGAGTAGTAGCAAAATAGCTTTTGTCACTGTTCCAGCAACGCACAGAAAGCAGCAAGTTTTCTTATGTTTTCTACTTCATGTCTTAGCACTATAACAAAGGCAGTTAAAGGGATGAGGTGAGTTAGACTTTTAATTCTTACAGCCAATACGAGAGACATGAAAGGAAACCAAGAACAAAAAAAAAAAAAAGAGAATGTTCCAACAACAAAGACAGCAAATGCCACATTAATGGGTGATTGAATTTGGAGTCCGATCTTTTTAATTTTGAGATCCCTTGAGAAATGAGGTTCATTAGAGTTATAAGCCAAAGAATTCAAGTTGAACTATAAATTTTTAATGAACAATGTCTCCTGATGTTTCCACGTAAGTAAGAATGGATGAATGTTCCTTATATGTCTAATCTCATGGGTTCTAACATTTAAATGTCATAAAGAATAATGCCCTTTTCCTTTCCCCTTTTCTTAATGTCCTTTCTTTCTTTCTAATTCTTTTTGTTCTTTTTTCTTTTCTTTTTTTCTTTTTTTTATGCTTGCACAATTTGGGGGGAGGGGGGAATTTGAAGGGATTGTGGCAGAGGTGCATTATCTCTCCTCATTTCTTTATTAATTGAATTGGCAGCTTCTGTTCTAAAATTTGCTCGGTGAATACCTACCTCTATTCTATACCACACTAATCTAATTTCATATTATCGTTCATTCTTTATGAAAAATGAGTAAGAAGAAAATTTATTCTAGAATTTTTACCTTCACCTCTTGTTATTTCAATTAGAGAAATTATTCGCTAAGCTTCCCGAAATCATTGCATAGTTTGATTAAATGACCGATGAAGGCAGCAATTGAACCAAATTCCATAAGTAGGATTCATGCTCAATGGACACTGACTATTAACAAAGATAAGCAAAGTCATTCATGTAAGCTCACATTAAATGGAAATTAACTTCTGATAGGTCCCAATTTCAAATCAGTAACAGTCTAACAGATTATTTTCCAGTAACAGTCTCACAAATCAGTAGCAGTTAGATTATTTTGACTAATGTCAGGACTACATAGCATCATATTGCAGCCAATTTTCCAGGTAAGAGAAATCTTTTGCAAGCACCAGAATTCATGTTAGAACACTGAAGAAAAGTAGACAAATATCTGAATACATGCACAAATAGATAAGCAATTGCTCAGATAATAGGTTAATAAATGAAAGCAGTAAAGCATTTACCCTTCAGAGTTGGTGAAGAATTAACCCAGGTCGAATTTTGACATTTGGCATCGACCTGCGACGAAACCCCAAAAAAAACCCCAACGACAGGCCTTAAATTGCCCAGAACTTGCCTTCGCTGCTGGAATCTCACCCTCGCAGCCACGACTTTGCAACCTTACCCCCTCACCTCGGTAGCCCATCGGCTCTCACCTCAGCGAAGGCCTACTTTGACAAAGCTCCTCCTCTCTTGCGACACTCTCTTTTGCACAACACCAACGACCGATACACGTCGACGAAAACCCAGCAATAACAAAGCCACGGACAACTACGTCGCTGCGGCAGAGCTTCAGCACTTCCACCTCCAGCATCCCACCGCGGCGCACGGGACCCCGGCGCAACCCCCACCTTCGGCAAACCCTCGGCAGACCCATGCTCTCGCAGATCGACAAAGGCAAAAATGCTAATGGATCACGACCCAGGCACTACGATTCCTTGGATTGGGTGTGAGTGGCAATGGTGGGAAAAATTGCAACAAAAAAAAATATGGAGGGAAATAAATTAATGATGTTGTGCACGCAGAGTATTGGTGACGGTTCTAAAAAGAACTGTTGATAAAAGTTTCATATAACCGATTTATGGTTTTAGAGTGCTAATTGGTATTTTTTTTTGCGGTGGTAATAATAAATTGCCTTTAATATACACTTATAATAGCAATAATTTACTGTCATTAGTAAACATTTGTAAAGGCGATTTTGTAACCGCCGTTAAAACTATCGCCTCTAAAAGTCATATTTGGAGTAGTGTATGGACTGTGGAGTTCACCATCGGCCTCTCCTACGCCTCTGGCTGCATTGTGGGACTAACAAAGAAATGTTAAGGAGAAGAATTGTTGGGCCATCGGCCTGGGCGTTCAACTTTACTGAATTGAAAGGCTTAAAAACATAGTGCACAACACACTCGAATGATAGAATTTGCCGATTACGATGTTTTTTCATAACGTTAATGGACTATTGGGCTGGGATTGGGGACAATCAGATGCTTAGAATACAGGCTTGAATACAGTGAAATAATTAACACATATAAAAAATATTATTCTTTCAAAAAATTCATACAAAAACATTCACCAAAATAATATAGCAATAACAATTTTATAAATTAAAATCATTATAATAAGTATTTTATTTTAAAATAAAAAACCTATTAAGACACATATTTTAATTAAAAATTTTATATAAATTTTTTATTTATATAACATTACCCACTAACATATATACAAGCTTAGAGACTGTTCTAATTGGTTTAGCCTTTAGCGTACGCGGCAATTACGAGTTAAACCATTTAGGCCAAACCAGAAACTAGTATAAACTTGACACCTGGACCATAAAAAACTTCAGGTCATGTCGGGTTGGATTCAATGTCAGACTAGGGAGTTAGGTTAGGACTAGGCCTATGTTAGATAATAGCAAGAGGTGCGTTGACTTGAGCCCGACCCGAATAGATTTCTCAACCCTGCCCATTCATCCCAAATATTTTGTCAATAAAAATATTTATGTTACAAACATGTGGTAGTAAAACAAGTAATTTTCTTTGTTTTTTTTATGGATTGAAAATCTAGTGTTCAAAATTTGTTACGAATTTTTTAATAAATAATTTTTTAAAAATTATATTTATATATTTTTATATATATACTATAGATATACTTTATATTGATTAACTTTCGGGCCGATTCAGGCCTCCAACAATTTTTTGTAAACTGTTGCCTGTTAACAGAATCAAGCTTAAAAAGTTTCTAAACTTGACCCTATAGGCCCATCTATAATCCTGCACTTTATAAATAGTAGGTCGGCATTAGGCCTGTCAATGGACCGAATCTAGACCAAATCCAGAAGATCCAGATCCAGATCCAGATCCAGTACATTATAGATCCGATCCAGATCCGAATTTAATGGTTTGAAGACTTCAGATTCAGATCCGGCCCATTAACAATCGGATCTGACCCGATTACCCGACCAGATCCGTTTTTTTTTTTTTTTTTTTTTTTTTTTATGGCTTTGGTTTGCTATTATTTCTATTCTAGCAGAATTTTTTTTTACGTAGCAAGATGTAGAAAATGTATGAAATTAAGGGAAACAAGTTGAATTAAAGGATCCAAATATGATTGAGAACTTAGGAGAACTCTCTAAAAAATAGAAAACAACACAATCAGCCATACAAGATTTGATCCTCAACCAGACAAAGAACCAAAAAACCAGAGTCACTAAACATATGAGAAAACCACTCAGCTCCCAATTACTGTAAATTTATCATATGCCAACACAGCATAAGCTGCCCTGCCTACTAGCCATAGAAAGCATTGGCAAAAACATAAAATTCGAAATTTAGCAAACAGAGATTTTATTTTCTCATAAAGCTATAAAACACACTTGATTCAAATATATGTAAAGACAGTAGGCCTATTCAGCATTTATATAGTAGATACTAGAAATGCCACAGTAGCATCATTTTACTAATATACTACAGCCAGAGTAACCTTTGCAAATTGCAATTAGTTATGGATAAGGTAAAGAAACATCAGACAACTTGTTTCAGGAAAACAAGATTGGTCCAAGATAGCTAAAGTCCTTGCCCTTCTTAGAAGCCCATAAAGTGTACCCAGTCAAGGAAGCTACCACAGCTGATGTCAAAATTAAGGCTTCAAGCACAATTTTTCCTGTAAACACCCAATGCAAAAAGATATCAAATAGTATATTGTGAATCATCAAGCAATCAACATTTCACCATCAAAATTTCTGGGTAACATAGACCATTATGTTGAAACAAGACTATTTTGTTAAAACATGTTCTTACCTCATGTGGTGAAGCCATTGGCTCTTCATTCTGGTGGTGAGAACTGGAGGCGTCGGGAACACGTTGCAATGAAAAATATATGCATATTAGTATGATCCTGTTGCTTTATTCAAATATGCACAGTAACTCAAAAGATCTAAAAAGTGCATGATTTACATTAGCATAACAAACAACCAAAATACTGTTGGTATAGGAAGCAATGCAGATACTGTCACGGTTCTAGTAATCACAACCCTTTTACAGCTTTCAGCATTTTTCTTTTTGTGGCTACCGACCTTGACTCAGCCCCGTTTGATGATTACACTCACCAAAATGAAAGAGCTCCACAAGGGGGAATTATTTCAAAATTTTCAGGACCCACCATCTCGCTCTATGCAGAAAAAATGCCGCCGAAAGGATTCAGAACCAAATCCTACATAGTAACATTAAATTATTTTTGAAAATGAATTTTCCTCTGATATATGTCACAAAAAAAAGGCCTAGTTAAAGCTGCTGAACCTTCAAGGGTATCCAAGGGATTATTGGACATGAAAAATACCATTTGTAATTAACACCAATGATCCACTAACTTGTACTTAGATACATCTCTGGATGTAAAATTACATCCTACTAAGACAGTAACACCAATAAACACACTTGAGAAAGGAGCTAAGACAGTTGCAAAATGAGGCAGAGAATGAGGAAAGGCACCGCAAGAAAGAAGAACCCGAATTGAGGAAACAGCTAAGGAGGCAACAAGAGGAAGCACAGAAAGATCAACAATACAGAGAGAAGGAA
Organism: Euryodendron excelsum; assembly: GCA_033060915.1. Classification (NCBI taxonomy): domain Eukaryota; kingdom Viridiplantae; phylum Streptophyta; class Magnoliopsida; order Ericales; family Pentaphylacaceae; genus Euryodendron; species Euryodendron excelsum. The sequence goes on along the minus strand of CM065389.1, from coordinate 2,562,766 downwards.
GAAGTTGGACTGAAAAGTAACTTTCCTTGCAAAAGCAAGCATCACTCATGGAGCGTTTTTCTTAAAAGAGGCAAGAATAATTCTACTTGCCAGAAGGACCAGTCTTCAAGCAAAGCAACAATTTCTGATTCATCCCCTAAGAGGAGTAAAAAGGTGTCCTGATTCAGTTACTCTGTCGATGGGCCAAGCAACCTGTTGGTACAAACACACACACTCAATGTCATAGCTAGGCCTGGTCCACCAGCAATTTCAACAGTCTATATTTCTTGCTACTACATCTCTAAAGTATTCATTCTAGGGTCAACGGATTGGATTTCGTATTGGCACCGGTATAAAGACAGAAGAAGAAACATAGACAATAAGATTGTTTTGTGAGACAGCTCACTCTCACAACCTCCTCCTTACTACAAGTTCGTGAAAAGAACTATAACACACATATACTAATCAGATGCCGTCAAAAAATAACAAACATGGAAAGATCCTTCGAGGCAGCACATTGTGAGTGATAGTGGCACAGGACATTGTGGCTGCTATGCTAATCTTGCTTTTCTATAAGGGGTGGAAAATTTTGGCTCATGACCCTCATGCTCTTACATAATCAGAAGCGAGGGTGAGAAAGGAAAGACAAAAATACTTAAGTTTGGCCATAATCAAGCCACCTAATATTCAACCACATACTCACATCCAAAGGTCTTGGGTCTGTCGGGTATGTGGAGCCCCTTGTGCTGCCACAATGGCTTCAAGAAACTTGTTGGTTATGACTTAGGCCTTGTCGGGGAAAATCTCAAACACAAACTTTGCTTACTTTTGCTGGTGTAAATTTGGAGTGAGTAGGATTATATGCAAGTCAGATGTTTCTATTTGAGTGTCACTTGCTAGCCGACCACCAGCACTGCACATGCATGCACAGGAAGAATGATGGAAATGCAAACACCAACAGTGAGACTAAGGCACAGTGTAAAAAGTCCAAGGATAATCAAGTTCAGTGGATAACTCTGTTGATACACATACAAGGGCCATAACACTGCATGTTAATAAGACATAACTTGCATGTTAGTGTTCAAAACCCGACAATTGTGGACTTCATTTTTACCTCAGCTATTTCCTTGTTAAAATGCCTCTCAATCTTGGACATGATCATATCATCTCTATCATTACACAGCAAATTGAACAAAGCTCCTGCAGGATTAAGTAAAATCATTTACAATTAGCATAAAGGTGGGAGCAGAGCCTCCAAATTTGCCAATATTAAGGGATACATGTTAAATTTGGGAAGTTGACAACTAATAAGAATGCCAGATTTGTTGTCTTACAGCTAAGATGCCAACGTAGACAATTATGTTATCAACACGAGGGCAATTTTGAGAATTCAATCTTACTTGCAGTAAAATAGGAGACATTTTATAGGTAAAAAAACAGAAGAAAAGATATGAATATGGTATGTCAGATCAAGGGAGTATCATCAATTTCGACCAACGAGTATCAAACAGTCAATTCAGAGTTTGGAATTGGAAATATTTCACAACCTTAAAATTTGAGATATATCATGGAAAGAAACTGAGATAAAAAAAAAATAAAGAAAGAACAATTTGAACATAGATAAAGGGTGATCAATAAAAGAATATGCAGTTACAAAACAGCGAATAAGTGGAATATTAGTAAGTTACTAATAGTAACTGCTGTATGCTGTTTATACAGCTAAAAACCAAGCAAGTTGAGATAGAATATATGAGGAGGAAAAGACTACCATGATAAAAAAATTTTGCTGTAGTGTTAGTCATTCAGTAAACTTTCTTCAACATCTGAAAATACCAAAAAAATAAGATATAAGATACAATATGCATTTCAAAAAATAACAACAATAAATTACTTCTTATAAATTCTTACTTCTCTTTTTATGTGATTTAATCCAGTCATTTGTAGTCACCAAGGCCTCCACGATATCCGGAAGTAAAGATGCACGTGTCTCATCAATCACCCTTCCCCCCACACTAAATGCAGTCTCTGATGCAATTGTAGTGGCTGGAATAGCTAAAATATCACGAGTCATCCTTGCTAAAATTGGATATTTAGCACTATTAACCTTCCACCAATGTAAAATATTAAAATTCTCATTGTTTGGAAACACCGGTTCCTCCAAATATTGCTCCAATTCTGATTTTTCATAAGTATGAATCCTAGAAGCACGGTCCTTCATATACCATTCGAATAAACTAGACAAACTTTCTTGCTTGGAAGAATTAGAAACCAATTGACTGCAACTGGAGCTACCATCATCAGTAACATGTTCATAAGAGCTTATGGAAGAGGAGAAAGCACCCCTATATTCACTAAATAGATCAGTGAAGGCATTTTGGACCCTTTCAACATGCCTTTGAGCATTCTTACCATAAATTCTACCATAATAATATTGCACCAAAACCAATTTGCACCTTGGATCAAGAACCACGGCAATGGCTAACACCAAGCAACAATCTTCCCAATATTTCTCAAACTTATCTAACATAGGACCAGCCATCAAATGAAGACATTCATGCTCACTAACCTCTCATTCCCTTAAATGGAGTTGAATTAGACATATATCCGGAAAAAATACATTTGAAGTTGGAAAAGAAGTCCCACTAAAATGAGAGGTAGCCTCGTAAAAGACTTTCAAACACCCACTGATGACCTTTGCTATTTCCCATTCCTCTTCTGAAGGATTATGCTTATAGTTTTTATCAATTTGCTCTAGGCGAAAGAATGCATTTCTCAACCCTATTGCGGCTTCAAGCATCAAGTATTTGGAGTTCCATCTAATAGGAACATCCATTGGAACCTTTTTCTTACCATGCAATTTGACTTGATTTACCGCAATATCAAATTTTTGTTTTGCATAAGAGGACTTTTTCAAGTACTTTACACTTTCCCTAACTTCAGAAATGAGATTTCCTATAACTTTCAACCCATCTTGCACAATTAAATTGAGTATGTGCGCACTACATCGCACATGAAACAATTCTCCACCCAAAGCTAACATTGATTTATCACAAAGCCAATCCCGAAGAAGTCTTACCATGACATCATTGTTTGTCGCATTATCAACCACTATTGAAAACAATTTCTTGTCTATGTTCCACTCCAATACTAAATCTCTGATGAATCTAAACAAAGTCTCTCCATCATGAGGGTGTTCGATATACTTATATGCAAGAATCTTCTTCTTTAATTCCCAATCATCAGTCACATAATGCGCAGTTAAACAAATATAAGCAAAATTTTGATGGTCTGAAGTCCATAAATCAGTTGTAAGAGTGATTTTACAAGAAAGGTCATCCAAAAATTGATATAACTTGTCCTTTTCCATTTGGTAAACACCAAGAACATCCCCCCTAATTGTGTTTCTAGAGACAAGTTTGAACCCTGGCTGAAGATTGTTGCAAAATATCTCAAAAAACTCATGCTCAGCCATGTTAAAGGGGTAGTTATGCTTGATTACCATTTTAGCAAAATCCATACGACTCCTTTCTTGATCAAATTTTAAACGTTGGCATCTTAGGAGTAGAGACATTCCTAGAGGCATTTACATCAAGTTGTCGTAATACTGGACATCTACCATCCAAATGTTTTAATAAGTGGCTTGTTCCTTTACTACTACCCCCAACAAAGTCTTTCTTACAATGTTTACACCTAGCAACAGTTGCTCCATTAGGTGTTTTAATTTTGTCAAAGTCCTTCCATACTTTGGATGTCGGTTTTCGCCTCTTTGAAAGACCTTGAGTTACCTCCTCACCCAATTCAATGAAATCCTCATTCCTACTACTATCAGTAGGTTGAGTAGGATTAGTAGACATCTTTCAATAAGTCAAATTTGCTCTGTTGAAGGAAAGCAAATATTAGGGAAGAGTGGTTTGACAGCAAAATGATATAAAAATAGAACTTGAGTGATACACATACACACCAAGGAAGAGGTATCAATTTGTTTATGCAACAGTAAATGACAACATATTTGAAATATATGTATGATGCTGTGTAAATTAAAATGATAATGAATCAAAAGCAATTTTAAGGTTCATAGAAAGAATCAAAAGCAATTTTAAAGTGACAAAATGACAATGAATCAAAAGCATTGAGAAAATTATAGCTCTTAGTTCAACATGACACCTTTTGTTATGACTGTTTCCCAGAATTTTAAATGCGCATATAGATTACCAGAATTTCAAGTCTACTTAAGCCATTCCAAAGTCATCCAAAACTCAAAATTTTAATTTATTTATACATTTCTGAAGTACACTAAACATTTTCTGCAACCTCCAACTCATTCTTCAATTTCCTCTGTAGTCACAGTATTACTAAATTTCTTTTTGACAGATCATCAAACTCAAATTTGATTTAATTAATTACAGCTAGCATGACTAAACACTATGAATTGCAATAGCATGCTTCAAGCAGCAACCCATACGACGTAAAGCTCCCAAAGAAAGGATATAGTATTGAACATAGACAAAAGCTATACAAATAGAAGAAAAAAAAAAGAAAAAGAAATAAAGATCTAGTGCATCTAATTAGGCATATTTCTTCTTCAGCATATTAAATTCCTGTGAAGGATTGACATTTCTCTTCATATATAGTTAACCCACGAATAAGCCCTTCTTTAACTAGGCCACTTCTACTTCCGTTCATTATGACTATTTTAGATATTTTAGAAGTCCATTTCATAAGTTTAGGTGAAAAAATAGAGAAAGAAAACATAAAAGAAAAGAAAAATGATTCTTGCACAACCCAAGTGCCAGAATCCAACACATCCTGCACTTATAAACCCAATATGGTTACTGGTAATAGTAATCTGACTCTTCTTCACATGATTCTGGACATCAAAAAAAATTTAGTACAGTGATCAAGAAAACTTACATGTTCAATGCCACTTTCAATTTCAAAGAATGCAATGTTGAAACCTGCAATCATGGCAAGCAGTTTTTCGGCACAAGTTACATTACTCAAAAATCAAGTTAACATCATTTCACACTTAAAAAACTAATAGCAATGGTTTCCTGAAAATATAGGAGCAAAGAGAATCGGGTGTTGTGGTTCATAAGGACAATTACAGGCCCTTATGTTTTCTTCTTCTGAATACACAAGATTATGAGAACAATAAAATGAAAAAAGAATAAAAATCTTCAAGACTCTAATATAGATTGTATTGAAAATGTAAAACTCTAAACAATCATGTGGATCATCTTTTCTCAAGGCAAATATTTGAAAGTTTGTTGCGCTCCTAGTTTGCTTTCTCAACAAAGCACAAGACATTTGGTATGAAGACTTGAGGAATTTATCTCACTGAAACTATAATATATTGATCAAACTGCGAAGCATAGTCATTCATATATGAGATTAGCTTCGCAGCTTTCTTCAAAATCAATCACAAACCCAAAAACCTATAACACAAAACCAAACTAAAAAACGAGTAACACTACAATAAAATAGGAAAAACTCAACTGAAACTTGTCTAAAACTTCTCTTGAGCAACCAAAAATAAATCACAAACCCATCTACAAGACCATGAGCAGTAATTAGAGAACCAAAGGGATACCTTGTTTCGATCGAAACCAGATCAAAGACGTTGCTTGGTATGGTGGAACCTTGCGTTGATTTCTGTGGTCGAATGGTAGAACGTCTTCGTTGCTTGCTATGGTGGCCGACGACTGCGATGGTGGAGTATCGCAGATTGGTAGAGATCGGTAGAGACGGGAATGAGATTGGAATTAGGGCTTATGTTAAAACCAAAATTTACTTCTTATCGGATCGGGTCCAAAACAAGATTTACCGGATCTCATCATATCCGATCCGAAACTAATTGGATCAATTGGATCTGGATTAATGGATTAACGGATCGAATCTCATAAATTGAATCTGAATCTTACCGGATCGGGTCCGGTCCGGATCCGGATCAGACCCAATCCGTTGACAGGCCTAGTCGGCATGATGGCCAGGCCTAAGTCAGACTCATCCGGGCATTAGTGACAGTAAATTTTTCTTTTTTTCAATGGTAAGTGGTACTTTAGAGTTTAGATTCAAGAGTAGACGCTCGGCCCAAAAAAAAAAAAGAGAAAAAAAGACAAGAGTACCATAGGGTATGTACGAGCAAAGGACACTAGTGATAGCAGTGCCGGTCGTTGGTAAGACATGCAAAAAAAGTGCTGAAATTAATACAAAGACGCTGCCAAAGATTTGAAGTACAACCTGCATTTCCCGCAGTTCTCTCCGATAGCTCTCTGACTCTGATTTCAACAGTGTTTTCATTTTTTTCTATTTGTCATTTGATAGCTGACTTAAAACTAGGCTTGGCCCAACAAGAATTTTGTTCGTCAGAAGAGTGTGGGGGCGTGAATCTATTGTAGAGCCAGACATTGCCCATATGGCTGTAAAGCTGTGCATGTGATTCAGTTTTTGCTAGTGGGATCGCATCACATGTGAGCCACTAACGTCGTCGATTGCTGTGGGCCCACTGACTTCTACTACTGTACAGAGTACAATACAAACTCCATACACAAACCAACAGAAGAACAGCCCAGAAGAAATACCCATGAATACGATGCCTCTTTGGGACGATTTTGGATTGTACTCTCCTGCGAGTTCAGAAAAATAGAAAATTAAAGACGTTCGATCTGGTGACCCCACCCACTGGCCTTTGACAGTAATCTGTTGCTAAGTTGGTTTAGTCGGCATCGTAGTTGTTTGATGGGGTTAAATATTTTTTTTTTAACGAATTAAAAAGTAAGAAAGAATAACTAGCGTAGTATTTTTTTTTGAGATTGACTATAAAAGTTTTTACTCATTGTAAAATGTTAAGTTTAAACTATAACTATTGGTCCGAAAATAGTGAGTCTGTCACCGCAGTCTCAGTAAAGTGTAAGCGACATTTACTCTCTACTCAATAGCATCTGGTTTAAGTAATTTTTACTATAAGTGGGTTCGAATACAGGACCGTTGAAAGAAGAGTGAGATTTTAAGTCTATCCACTAAAGCCAACTCATTTATCACCTTGATGGTCGGTGGGACTAAACCTACTATGCAACACCCAAAACTAACGATGGGACCTAAACTTCGACTTCGACATAGGTACAGTGGAATTTTATGCAAATTATTGTGTGATACTAAGGGATAATGCTCTTTGACTAATGTGTAGAGTAATCTATCTACATATACATGTTATGTAACAAAGAATATTTTTTGACAAGAAAATACTATTCTTCCATAAAATTTGTACAGAAAATCTCACTAGAATAATATAGTAGTGGTATTTTGTAAATAAGAGTTACTATGGTGCGATTTTTTTTTTTTTAAGTGAATGACTTTCATTCAATTACATTATTCTAGTAATAAATTCGATATGAATTTTTTATTTGTATAACATTTTACTTTTGACAATGCTCTGTTTAACTGCACATCCATGGCTTCAACTACTCTCTCGCGGCTGTGCCTCTGCACGCACTCATGCGAAAGTTGCTTTGGTCATTTTGCAAGAGAAAACAAAACCATGTTATTTACAAGAAGATTGAGCAGACTTCACCATACTAGTCCTTGCAGTGCTGCCACCAAGCAAATTTTTTTTTAACAAAAAGGTAAATAAATAAATTGTGAAGATCATTGATAATATGCAAATTTTGCAACAAAAGCATGTCAATCACATCTCATTGTCATGATAGAAAGAGATGATTTCGGGTTCGGATTAGTCTAAAGAGTCTGAGATTGATTTTACTGAGGGACTATTTCTTTTGTCCATATCTAAGATTAATTGGTGACACCCATGAAACCCACTTTCATACTTGTGCCACAAAGGAGACTAAGAATGATTATGATGTTGCTAAAATCATAGGGTTAAAAAGTATTTTAATAATGGCTTCCAAGTTTGTCCAGTAGTAAGACAAAGATCCAAAATAATATATCTTAGGAACTGCCCTTTAGCTTAGAATTAAAAATTAAAACAATTACAGTTTTGAGACGTATCAAATACCTCTACGTATGAAAATGAGGATTGCAAAGGAGATTTCCATACAAGTATATAATGAAAACGTAACACCTCTCTGATGGTAATGGAACAATGGGCTGCTATTGATGTGTATCAATCACCAGCTAGCTAGGACTGTTCTTGCATCAGTGACTGGTTCACATTGGACCCAGGACTCACTGCCTTAAAAAACCAAACATGGAAATTGTTCAAAATAAGGGTTTCTGTGCTCCGGTGGAAATTAAGCAGATCATGTCAATTGGGAAAATAAGGGTTTCTTGAAATGAAAAATTAGGGATAAAACCAGAAAAGTTGACGAAATTTTCCTAGGAAAAATTTTCTTTATTTTTTTTAAAATAAAATCAGTGTCATGAATGTGGGAAAGCAAGGAGAAAACACCGTATTAAAATTTTTCATCTTTGTTAGGTGAAATCAAAATAGGAAGGTATATTTGAGCTACTCCACCGCATTCCATATTTTAAAAAGCTTGGTTGTTCAAACTTCAATACTCTCCCTAGTCCTTTTTCCTTTTTTCTCCATTTCTCTTGTTTGGGTAATTGTGTGATATAATGATATGAACTTTGACAATATTGGATGAATTAAAAATTTTATATGAAAACAAAGCGAAATTGGTTTATTTTCTCCATTGATTCTTATTTTGAAAGCTTACTAACCTCTTCTATTAAACAAATTATGAGGTTTGATTGAATCGAATTTCTTAAAAATTCACAGGTATATATACTTAAATCTAGCCTAAGACTCAATTTGAATAAAGTTAAAATACTTTGATGAAAGCATAATTTGTAAGAATTTGAATAGATTGTTAGATTTAGTTACTATATTACTTATAAAAAATCTATAATGACATATCTATATTTAGATTTTAAATATCTTCTTAAGTAGTTTTTGAAGTTTCCATATTGATAGGATAATAATTCAAAAAACCTTAGTATATTAATTAAAAAACCAATGATATTATGACATTTGTATTTTTGTATTTTTAAAATTAAAACTTTAAGAAAAATGAATCTAGACTTTCAAGTTCAAACACCTAACAACCTATTACAATAATATACAGTTTGGATTTGGAAATAGCTAATTGTCTGATTGCATTGCCTCAAAAAACCGAACATGGAAATCCAAAATAAGGGTTTCTGTGCTCTGCTGGAAATTAAGCAGATCATGTTAATTGAGAAAATAAGGGTTTCTTGAAATGAAAAATTACGAGATAAAACCAGAAAAGTTGAGAAATTTTTCCTAGGAAAAATTTTCTTTATTTTTTTTAAAAATAAAATCAGTGTCATTGGGAAAGCAAGGAGAAAACACCGTGTTAAAATTTTTCATCTTTGTTAGGTGAAATCAAAATAGGAAGGTATATTTGAGCTGCTCCACCGCATTCCGTATTTTAAAAAGCTTGGTTGTTCAAACTTCATAACTCTCCCTATATAAGATTTCATTTTTGGACGTGAGGCGTAGCTAAATAGTATTAATTAGAAGTAAACTAATTAATGACAATGTGTAGCACCAATGAGTGCTAATTACAGCTTAAGACGAGAGAAAAAAACAAACACAGGTCGATGATCAGTGTGGGGGAGTAAGTGATGATGGAAATTAAAGTGCAAATGAGTTGGGAAGTACCAAAGGCAAATCGAATCCGAAGAAAAAACTCCTCACTTTGGCACAAAAGAAAAGGGTAAGCAGGTGGACTAAAGCTGTCTTGTGCTACAGTGAGGGTCCCCATCGTTATAATTTTGGTTCCCATATCCCTCTCTCTCTCTATACTCTCTCTCTCTCTAACCCATAATATGCTATCGTACCCACAAAGCAAAGGTTGATAATTCCCACCATGGAAATAATAGTTAAGCGAGACTCCCATGTAGCAATCATTTTCATCCACCATCCACTCTGTGTAAAAAAATGTTAAATGCCAAATAACCTCTGACCCTTGTTATAGACAAAAAGACATTGTCAACGTGAGCTGCCGTTGCATCTTTGTTGATGGATTCTTCTAACTCCAAAGGCTCCATTGCTTAAACCTTACTGACCGTTTGATTGATTCAGATTGTTCTTGACAACAGCCACCATAACGTACGTATCAATCAACAGTTGACCCGAAGCTTTGGCCACAACTCACCCTCATTTTAAAAAAAAAATAATGCACATTGCATATTTATTACATGTTAATTATTCCAAAATATATGAAAAAAAGGAGTCAAGTTGCTGCAGAAGCTTCTCATATAATACAGACGTATATTTTATATATCTATATGCATATTTAGGTACGTATACTTGTATATATTATCGACAAACGGACTAGCTCTCCGGTGTCTGAAAGTCATCCTCTCTAAACTTCATTATTTTATAGGGAGATGCCATCGTTCTAGCTGGCAATGGAATTTCCTTTACGATAGTTGTTGACATTGAAGAAACAACCCCTCTGATTCTCATCTCTTTTTATCCCTTTTACACTTTACAATTCAAATATATATATACATATATATATATATGTATATATATTAATTTCAACAATAAAGCATTTGCATCAAAATGCCACCTAAGCTATCAATAGTGCTAAACTAATGACCCATGAACTGATAAAAGCGTAACGACAGTCAATAACGTATAGAAGAGGATTTGGATCTTTGTTATTAATTAATTAGAAAATGTTATTCTTTCATAATTTTTATACAAAATTTTACATCAGAATAATGTGGCGATGATAATTTTATAATAAACAAACATTTTGGTGGGTTCTTTATTTTAAAATAATTAGCTCATAACTTAAGCACATCATTTTAGTGATAAATTCTGTATAAATTTTTTGATAGTATAAAATTACCCTAATTAATTTAAGTGGTTTTAAGGAATATATAATTCTTGACATGGGCTTCTTTGAACTGTCTCTATCTCATCACCATTAGAATACTCGACATCATAATTATCATTGTTATAGGTGATTGATGGCGTAGTTTCAATGCACAGTGCCATTGAATTGAACCTATAACAACAATTGCAGAAAAGACCACCTCTGTGATTCCTTGCAGGTGACTTAAAAACTAGTGAAAGAATGGAAATTGAAGAATCTTTATATATTTTTTTTTCCCTTGAATTGATATCAATATTAGATTATGATGGGAAAATGACTTTGGCCCAAATGGGTTGTGTTAGTGTTACCAATGGTGAAACAGGAGGTCAGGAGGTTAGGTGGTCGACAAATGTACAGGCATGATGGGATTGGGCTTGTCCCAATATAAGAAAGTTTCTGGTTGGTGATTGAAAGTTACGTTTGTATCTATTATAATTCAAGTGGATAGGCATAATTATCAAGTCATTAACTGTTGATTATTAGGACAAAAATAGTCATTCAACTGTGGTTGTTAACTTCTTGTTTCAATGGGACTGATTATACATACATACATATATATATATATATATGTATATAGGTTCCTCTGGCTACCTGTGAATATAAATAGTTTTCTGGCGTTTTCCAAAGAACTGCAACAAGGAAATGCCACCAGCTCCACAGCTGCTCACTCCCTTTATATGAAAAATGATAATTCTGACTGTGTCGTGTGAAAGTTTTTCATGTTTTAATAGAAACAAATGAATGGTGTACACCTGCACGGGAAAGTCATTAAGAAGTCATTTCCAGATTAATAAATGCGAACAGGCCAATCTGCATAAACTTTGACTGAGTAAAAAAAGAATAGGCCATGTGGATCAACAAAGCTATTCAAAATCTGCAGATCCATCAGTTGCCAGCTCCTCCAAACTTGTGTGTCTAAGCAATCCAGTTTTTAGTTTTTATGTGGTGGTTGAACTTTCTCATTCTCAAACTAAATTGGGTATCATGATTTGGGTAAGTTGTGATTATTTGAAGTAAATGTGGCAAGAACAAACGAATAGTGCTAAAAATGGGTTGAAACTGAAGAGATGACATTCTTATCTTGATGATTAACGAGGGCAAAACAAACACGCACTTGGCTTAATTAGTTGAAAATCTATAAGCTAAACCCGTCTTATTATGCATCTTTCCTCTTATAAAATTGGTACGTTTCTCTCAAATATTGTGTACCTTAGGACTCCTTTGTCACCTAGTCACCAACTTCTTTGCCCTTCCAGCACTGGGTAAGTGCCAGCACTCATCGTTTGTTCTGTTTTTCATTTTCAATTTGATAATTTAGTAGAATTATATATATGTATTTGCATTAAAATGATATTATTTAAAAAAAAATTAGACATAAAATCTTTTCAGAATGATGTGGCGAAGACATGTTTGTAATTAAGAGTTATTATAATAATTTTTCGTTCTAATGTGAAAAGCTTTTATTAAATTATGTATAAAAAAAATTTAGGAATTTTTTTAGTATATAGCATTGACCTATGTGAATATATATATATATATATATATGTTAGGAGTAAGATGCTAGTCTTAATTAAAGGCAGTGAAATCCTAGCAAGACTAACTTGTAGAATTCAAACTAAAAAAACAGAAAAATTCTAGTTGAAAATGGAATACATGCAAGAAAGATGATGTTCTTATATTATTTGAATAAAAATAATGTGTTTCAACAACTATTATTTTGTAAAAACAAAAAAACAAAAACACAAGACAAACAGAAAACGAGTGTTTGTTTGATCTTGAATCTTATGTGGTCAAAATAATATATTAACAAGCGTCTTAGTTTGATTTTTTGTATAACTACTGGATCAAGAGAAAAAGGCCATTTTTGGATGATTCAACCAAACATGTTTATGGGTTCTTGGTCAAATATTTTTAAAATTTTGATATATAAACTAATTACATTTCACTATGCAATTGTTTTGAAAAAGAATTGCACATTACTTTGGATGGAAATTGTAAATTAGCTGTTTTTTTACTTTTTTTTTTTGGTTTGGGGGTATTTTATTTATTTATTTATTTTTTTTTTTATTGCTGTTGAGCTTTGTTGTTCTTTTGTTATTGCAAAGGACAAAGCATGCAGGACTTGAAAGGTGTTGGAAGAATTGTTTGAGACCACTTTCGTCAAGCAGATGAGTAGCCTTCAGTGTGTCTTTTTCTGGTTCTCTTTTATTATTTTTTCTGCATAATATTGCTTTAATAAAATTTTCCTTCTGAAATTTTTTTTTTTCTTTCTTTCTACCGACGAACGCCGACAATGGTGATTAGGAGCTAAAAACCCGGGGTTAATGCTGAAAGGTGGTCGCTTTCCGATGACACGTGTCCTATGGTCTTCTGTGAGTGTATAGACGACAAAAGAGCCTACGTGGTCCCCCTCGCACAATAATAGTATGGAGAAAGAGCAAATACAGAAACGTGGGGGTGCGTCGGGCCCACCTGTCCTTTTACTCTCTTCCCCCTTATATGGATCCTTATTGCTCCACCATCCCCCCCTCTCTCTCTCTCATATGGATGTTTATTGTTCCACCATCCCCCTCTATTTGGCTATTGTAAAATGTCCAAAAATCATGTTATACGGCATTCTTAGCAGTGAGCTCGTATTATGCATAGATAATAAATATAAAATTATAAGATGATCTTTTAGAGAATTATTTTTATAAGAAAGTTTTACAGGGTCATGTATTTAAAATATAATATTAAATTATTATGTATGTTAGAAGTATTTTCTTTATTCTAATAGCTAAATATAGAAAAATGTACAAAGAACACTTTACATCATGATTATTACAAGTCATATTTTTAATGTATCTTTGTTCCTAGATTAATTAAGTACATTATTTATAAATTTCAATGTCAAATTTATTGAGTCATATTAATGAATAAAAAAATAAAAAAAAATTATTAAAAAAAATTAAATATATATATTTATCTAAACCGTTTTAAACTTGAGATCTTATACATATAAAATATATTTTCTATCAAGAAATAATCATTCAAACTAATAAAACAATGTTATGATACTTTATTATTAAGAAAACATGAAGAATAAATAAAGGAGATTAATTAAGATTACATAAATTGATTAAAATATAGGTAAACCTTTTAATTTAATGCTCAAATAATGTACTTTTGTATAACTACTTTTGTAAAAAATTTATGTACTTTATTTATATTTGATTTCCTAGTTCTCTTTCCTTTTTTCTCCCATTGTTTGGGTAATTACGTGATATAATGATATGAACTCATACAATATTAAATGAATTAAAAATTTTATAGGAAACAAAGTGCAATTGGTTTATTTTCTCCATTGATTCTTGTTTTGAAAGCTTACTAACCTCTTCTATTAAACAAATTATAAGGTTTGATTAAATCAAATTCACAGTTATATACTTAAATCTGCTTAAGACTCAATTTGAATAAAGTTAAAATACTTTGAAAAAAAGAATAATTTGTAAGAATTTGAATAGATTGTTAGAATTAGTTACCATATTAATTATAAAAAAAATCTATGATGACATATCTATATTTAGATTTTAAATATCTTCTTAAATGGTTTTTAAAGTTTCCATATTGATAGGATGACAATTCAAAAAATCTTATCATATTAATTAACGAACCAATCATATTATGACATTTGTATTTTTAAAATTTAAAATTTTGAGAAAAATAAATCTAGACTTTCAAGCTCAAACACCTAACAACCTATTGGTATAATATATAGTATAAAAGATATAGATATGAAACACAGTGAAATTGGTTTTTTTCTCCATTGATTCTTCTTTGGAAAGCTTACTAACCTCTTCTATTAAACAAATTATAAGTTTTGATTAAATCTAATTCATTAAAAATTCACAGGTACATATACTTAAATCTAGCTTAAGACTCAATTTGAATAAAGTTAAAATACTTTGAAAAAGCATAATTTGTAAGAATTTGAATATACTGTTAGATTTAGTTACCATATTAATTACAGAAAATCTATAACTACATATCTATATTTAGATTTTAAATATCTTCTTAAATGGCTTTTCAAGTTTCCATATTGATAGAATGACAATTCAAAAAACCCTATTGTATTAATTAAAGAACCAATGATATTATGACATTTGTACTTTTGTATTTTTAAAATTCAAAATTTTGAGAAAAATGAATCTAGACTTTCAAGCTCAAATGCCTAACAATTTATTGCTCTAATATATAGTATAGATAAATATCAAATTTTATTATGTTATTTATTATAGTAAAAGTCTCTTCATTAATTACAAATTCATATTATTCATGTAATAAAACACTTTATGTCTCAATTTAATAGGAATGAGTATTGAGCAATTAATACTACTTGATAACTAGACTTTTTTCTGTACGTATTTTTTTTTTCCCCGTATGTATGAGGCTTAACAGATGGAGAAAAAATACTATAGTTATCTAGTACTAAGATTTTAATAGTCACCCTTATAAAATTGTGACATGTAATATTGCATTAGATAAATAACACATAATAAAATTTACTAAAAATGACTAACGAAAATTTCATAATACCCAACCACTCCACTTTTTCCTAACAGATGTATCTCATCTTAGACAGTTAGACGCGGTTTGATTAAATTTTGGGGGCTGGGCTCGACCTTGGGGGCTTTTGGTGTCGCACCAACCGTACCCAAATTGCCTGATTCAGAGGCTTGCTTACAGCGATCTATCTCTATCGTGGCACTTCATCACCTGCAACAGTGACTGTTCATCTTCCCACCGCCACCCTCATTAACTACAAATTATTCTGATAACAGAGTCCTTTTTCGGGTTCACTTTGGTTCAGATCTTAATATTCAAAATTCTCCAGACTTCTTATTTCACTATCTCACGTGTTAGTTATTCAAATTTAACGAATAATGTTATTTTATTTAAACCCCCAACCCCTTTCCCAAAATGCAATGGGTCCTTGTTGGGTAGGTGCAATCTGTATTTTTCGAATTGTCTAACAGAAAACCTACTATATGAGCCTTACGTAGTCATCCAAGAAAGAAAATAAAATTCTTTATTACTTAGCCGTGGATCATGAAGTTTTCTCTTCATTTTTTTTTTTCGCGAAAAAGGGCAATTAATGTGTGGGCCTGTGGCAACTTTATTTTGTCGTGAATATAAATTATAATTTATACTATACCTAAAGGAAAGTATCCACTTTGATATGTGAAGCATTTTAAGAATATAATGATAATTTTGAAGGAACTTAATTAACCAGTGGCATTTATTAGCCATTGGGAATAATGGCATGTTGGAAAACTGAATGGGAGAGCCTAAACAAATTAATAAATACCGACATCTGCAAACCCTTTCTTAAAACTGAGTTTGAAGTTTGAAACATAACTTATGCCAACCCACCCGAGGGTGTTTGGGTCACCGACTTATAAGCCATAAATTATAATTTACTTTCAAAAAGTTACTTTTAAAAATAATTTTTTTTAAAAACGTGATTAGATATAAGCTGTTTTTTTAAGCTATTCAGTCAAATACATTTTAAAAAAACTATAAGTATAAGTCATAAATTACTAAATAAGTTATATCCAAACACCTTCTAAATACATTTTAAGAAGAATTCAGTAATTATTGAATTAATGAACTGAATTCATCGAACTTTGACTTTTTTTTTTTTTTTTTTTTTTGCATGGTGGTACGTAAATGATATTCATATGCATGCATGGTTGGAATTGTGTGGCAACTGTTTTACAGAGTTTCGAAGGAGCAGTCAGATCAATTAAAGGTTTGACTTTGTACAACCTAGCTGGAGATAGATCTTCCTAGCTTCAGATTTGATGGCTGTAACTGTCGTATGTTATTATTCAAAAACAGTAGTTGCAACTTGCAACTGGTTATGGCCGCCGCTTTGGTAGATACTGCTACGGAGACTTTAAATTTCGTGACAGAAACACCCCTACCTGCTTTTCCAAATGATGTAATTTCGCCATTGTCGGTGCCATGGCAAGTAGGGGCATTTTTGGAAGGAAGACGAAATACGATAGGCGGTGGTCACCGAACTCTGCAGAAAACGCGCCAACAAAACATCCCCATTTTCAGGCAGGGCAAGAACATCCTCACCTGCTGCTAGTTGACTATTATATTTTTAAAAAAAATCTATAATCAAGAATTACCAACCATAAGATTCTGTTTGAAACTTGAGAAAGGATAGTGGAAAGAAAATTTTAAAAATAATTTTTTTATTTAATTTTGTAAAAAAAGAGAAATAACAAAGAGAAAGAGAAAGTGATATAAAATTTTTTCTTTTTTTTCTCTCTTTTTTCTCTTCCATTTCTCTAGCAAATAGAATCAAACAAATAAAGCAAAAAGGAGTTAAAAATAAAAATTTCTCTTCCCTCTCCTCCCTAAGTTTCAAACAGCCTGTAAGCTTGAAGAGTAGTTATTGCGTCTTCACACTTTTAACTGATGAACTTTTACTAAGGTGGCTAGCGTCAATCAATAAATGAACAAATTGGTGTTTCTGTTATTCCAAACGAAAGATTAAATGTATTGTTGGGATTAGCAATAAATAACCACATCACTAATACAAGCAATATTTGGTCAAGTACAAATCATAGCATACAGCTACCTTAGTAATTGTATTAATAACCCTTCTCACATTTTGAATCACAAACACAAAAAGAAAATATAGTGAACAACTCTAATTATAAGTATTTAAATTTTTTTTTGTATATTAGAGGGACAAAGCTTTCGCAAAAAAAAGTCAAAACCCATAATTACACCAATATCACCGGACTAGCGATGGCTACATTAATTACATATATATGTATGTATATATTGGAATGAGTATACTCTCACTCGGACTTGGTCAAAGATTCAGGGTCTCGAAATTTGCCTGGGATTTGGCGGTTTGGGGCAACCCGGCAAGTGTAGATCTTGGGCCGAGAAATTTTGCTTATAATTAAGCAAATTAAAAATTAAAAATTAAAAATCAAAGGACCTTTATTGGAAAAGTGTATTTTTAAAAAACAACAGTGCAGCTTCCCCAATTTCCCAAGTCACTGTTTTGCTCTGCCTGGCAATTGCTGCTTTATCCAAGGCAGAATGTTTGGCCATTGAGGAAAAGCATATACTTTCATTCATCTCGAGTGGTTGAAACTTAAAAGAGACCCTTAAACTTGTAGGAAACGTCACAAAAGAGATGCTTTCTCCTTAGAAAATTACACAACTCAAACATGAAAATATTAGAAAATATATTTTTGCCCTACTTATTTTAAAAGTAAAAACCCAAAAGCCAAATTTGAAATCCCATAATAAAAAAAAGCTATATTCGAAACAAGATAAATATTCCAATTTTCATTTCTTCTATTTTCTTGGTAATTAAAGATGAGAATTTGAGATAGAACAAAATAGTGAAGTGAGATTGAATCAATATTACTTGAAAAATATTTTTTGATCGAACCCAACAAGATATTACTAGGTTCACTCTTTCATGTCAAGGTGGTTTATTGCAATAGTAAATATTTGCTGGAAAGGCATTTCAAGGGAATAAATGCGTGAAAAATACAATTCTTACAGTTTATGGCGGGTAAAAGTCTATAAAATAAAAAATGAGAGAGAGAGAGAGAGAGAGAGAGAGAGAGAGAGAGAGAGAGAGAGAGAGATTTTACCTCATCTTTCACGCAGAGTATAACACAAAAGGAAGGCTATGGTGCACTAAGGCAAGAGCCCTGAGTAGCTTAGTTTTTTCTTTCTTCCCTTTTCCTTTCTTTTCTGTTGTTGCTTGTTACGCACTTGTTCTAGCAGTGGCTGTAGTATGAAGGGATGCCAAAAAGCCAATGTAAAACTAATTTTCCCCAATGCTTGCAAGACACAAAAAAAAAAATCGTACATACCATGAATTAATTTCATTAACTGCCTTAGTAATTGCAATTTTCTGAATTAGCTAGTTTTTCTTCTCAATCTGGCCTTAAATTGGCCATTTTCACAATTTAAATAAGAAAAATACTATATGTAATATTTTTTCTCACTAAGTGAATGAGTCTCACATAAATTTATTAATATAAATCGTACAACTTTGTATTTAAAAGTGAAAAAAGAGATTGAAAAATGTGATTGTATATAGCATTATAGGGGTTTTTTTTGTATGTAGGAAACAAAATTATTCAAATTTGATTTGTTTTTTGGTAGGAACTCAACTAATTAAAGTTCTTTGGTCCAAAATAAAATAAATTGACATGTATTGCAAGCAATTCAATTAAGCCCCTGCTATTTGTGGGTGGCATTGATCAAATTAAGTTGTTGCATTTACGAATTGCCAGATTAGAGTTGTCAAGAAAGCAATTTTGGGAAATCAGATCTTTATATTTTTGGTCCTATAGGAAGCAAATGAGAATATCAGTCCACACAATTTCAATTGGGTCCCCAATTTTGTTTCTTTTTTTGGATGCTTGTATTAAAGTTGTCGTTACTTTATGTAGATCTTATGCCCATATTGATCCGTTCTCTTTTGATTATATGCACCTAAATAAGGCAAAAATGTTATTATTACATGCTTCATGTGCTGTCTCTATAATGATAATTTCGTTTTGAACAAATCAAACTTCAACAAATATTGAAATTTAGTAATTTTTTAAGTACGGTTTGATAAGTTGACATGTACACTTGGACAATGTAAAAAAATTAAGTTATTCAAGCTTGATTGGTGATCAATTTTATTAAAGCTCGTTTAAGATATCCTAAAAATAAATAAATAAAGTCAAGCTTAACACATATTTTAAAGCTCCTTAAGTTTTGATGTCAAAGGCTTTAACAACTCACTAGTTAGGTGGTTTATAATCATACCATTAAGGCAATAAATTTTATAATTATTGAAATTTATTATTGTGTGAATTCAAAAAAAAATTGTTAATATTAAAATATCCTTTCTGTTTTTTAAGCTGTGATTTTAAATCAGAATAACTGTAAGGTGCCGCATCCTTGATCATAGAGGGGATAATTTTGGTATTTTAATGATTATTATTTGATGAAGAAGAAAAAAATTAAAAGCCTCAAACATGAAAAATTATTAAATGCTAAAAAAATATCACGTCATACTTGTTTCACCTCTTAAAGTAATGAGCTCTTCTGCTAGTAAGAGTAAAATATCTTACTTAGAAGGTTTTTCAATTACAGTTTAAAAAAGACAAAAACTAAAAATTTAAATTAATTTTTAAAAATCATTTTTTTAAAAGATGAGCCAAACATCACTTTTTTAAGAGATGAGCCAAACATAGTTTAAAAATAACATAAATTAATAAAAAAATTCACATCCGAACACTCATTTGGTTAATGAACCCATCCTAAAAAATAAAAAACAAAAATAACATGGTGTTCACCTCAAAAGATAGGGTAGCTACATTTGCCTGCAGACCAGAGTAGACACTTCATTGAATTTTGCACCCCTTAACTAGGCTATATAGACCGTAGCATTTATGATCCCTCAACTGATTAGTAAAATCAACATCGCAGCAGAGAATTCTGGTGGTGGGCCATAGCTGAACGCCCAACATGTACTTCAAAGCGATTTGAATCGAGTCATCAACGGTTCTGATTTGCAAGCAGAAAAAATTCACATACAGCGGCAGCACAATGTAATTAGCCCAACACTCGAGTAATGGACCTATGAGCTGTAGTGAGTACAGTGACTGGCGGTGGTCCCCGAAGTCGTAAATTGCTATATATTAACAAAAACTTGCCCCAACATCGGATACAGCTCAGCGGTTACTTCTTGCTAAAGCGTGGGGTGTCCCTCCACGTCAATATGTGATTAGTTAGGGATAAATCCGTCATTTAAATTTATAAATTAACTAGAATATTAATTATTTCCTAATTGGAAATGTT
The DNA here is from genome assembly GCA_033060915.1 of Euryodendron excelsum. Taxonomy (NCBI): domain Eukaryota; kingdom Viridiplantae; phylum Streptophyta; class Magnoliopsida; order Ericales; family Pentaphylacaceae; genus Euryodendron; species Euryodendron excelsum. The sequence continues at coordinate 2,542,025 of CM065389.1, read as the reverse complement.
TTTTTACAGATATTATTTTTGTTTCTTCGGAATTTATAAATTGAAAGGCTGACGTTTTGGAGCTTTCCAACGTCTTGCCTCTCAAGTGACACCTAACGCCGAATATTTTACCCCACCCGCCACTACCACACTCACCACCACTCCACCACCACCTCCTCCGTCTTCTTCTCTCAATACAGTAACAGATATACACAGAATCTCTCTGTCTCTCTCTCTCTCTCTCTCTCTCTCTCTCTCTCTCTCTCTCTCTCTCTCTTTACAAAAAGATCAAACTAACGGAGAGAAAGGTCTGAGTGGATCTTTATCTCCGTAACCGACTATCTCAAATCTTCTGATTCTAATTGGAACTTCTGTTTCTTTCTCTCTCTAGAAGCTGCATTGGTAGTGGTAAGTCGATTGCTGATACTTCTCGTCTTTTCGGATTCGTCGTTTTCGAGTCGGTCGCGGCCTTCACCGAACCTACTGTTATTGTTTTTCACTTTGATTGTTTCTGTTTTCTGAAAACAATCCTTTTGTTTGTGTTTGAATTTCTCTCTCGCCCATTCTGAAGATTTGCCTTCTGCTTTTGTCAGTGTGCTTTCTGTTCCTGACTTTTTCCATCCTTGAATTATATTTTGCTTCTTTACCAAGGATTTTGGCCTTTGAATGCCGAAATATGAGGCGATTTTTCACATTCTGTTTCGGGCTATGATAGCTGTTGTTTCGTGTCAGTGTTGTTATCTAGAAATCGTACATCGATCAGCGATTTTGGTGGTTTATGGTGAAATGAAAGCTACCATTGCTTTTTCTTGTCTAACTGTTGCTTACTGTGCCTTAGCTTGATTGGAATTGCACGAATCTCCCAATTTTAGGATCAATAGATAGCTCTTTAGCCTTTATCTTCCATTACTGGTATGAATTTTTTTCTGATTACATAAACTTCAATTTTCTAAGCTCTTGGTTTTCATATCTGGCAATTGGTGGTTTCTTTAGCACGGACAACCAGTTGATTCAATGTGCATTGATTGAAGTATTTGAAACAATGAGAATTTCTGTGGTTTCATGATTAGCGGCTTCAGATTTGAGCCAATTTTCGCAGTGCATGTCATCGGTTTCTTTTTTTCTTTTTCATTTTTTACAAAGTTGTTTTAGATTTTGAGAATTTTAATTCTGAGGCTATTTTCTCGGCCGCTGGCAGCGCATCTTTGCGCTTGCTCCCGCCTTCTTGGTAACTTTCTAGTTGTTCGCCTTAACTTTACTGAACTTCTGTAGAGCAGGATCTGCATTTCAGTTTGAATATTATGAACAAGGTTTTCTGACATAGAATCGTGATAGAAAATGAAAGTTTAAACCTTCTGATTTACGCTGTATTTTGTTTCTGAAATAAAAATTGAAAAGTTTGAAATGCTTGGTCAGTTTCCTATATTGATGATGAACTTTCATTCGATTGAAAAACTTATTGGGGGTGGGGGAAAAGTTCAATGCACAAGTTCACTACATTGTAGTCTTGGCTGAACATTTTGCAATGAAGGGGGAGCAAGGCATTGTCGTTTAAACCTCTTTAGTAATTAACAAGTGATGCTCATGCTTAACTTGCCAAGGAAACAGGTGGAGAAAAATAAAAAAGGAAATGTGGGAAGAAGATGTATTTTTATTTGAATTAATTCCTTCAAAATATTATTATCTGATATTCTGATACTAAATTGCATATGTGCAAACCATACAGTCTGAGATGGACAGGCGGAGTTGGCCCTGGAAGAAGAAATCCTCTGACAAGGCTGGAGCTGAGAAAGCAGTATCCGCTTCAGACTCTGCTGGTACTTCAGCTGGTTCTCAGGTATGTCCATTAACATTTAACATCATTATAGGTTTGTTTCTTTATTCTGTTAAAAACTAAAAACTTTTCGTATTCCAAGGTCTTTTTATTTGGGTATTTTTTTCCTCAAACAGCCCTGCTCTTCTTTAGGGCAGGGAGTTTGCCCTGGGAGTTCTCCTGTTGTTAAACAGCCCACTGGGTTGAAAATTGATGACCATGACTGCACCCAC